>CAKNXH010063915.1:81026-91300 GCA_932178445.1 Andricus quercusramuli
CCCCAATGACTTCGTAAAAGAGTCTCTCAAAGCGTCCAGTATCCCATCTGCGTATATCAAATAGCATTTCACCCTTGCTATTTCTCATGCTGACTAACTCTGTACTTCTACCTTGCTTCATATTGATCAACGCCCATATTTAAATAACAGTTTCTTGCTTCCTTCAAAGTCGTTTTGAATTTTCGTCTCTTTTTTTATTTTATTTTAACTTTCCTGGAGTAGTAGTTTTACTTTAATCTTTTCGTGTCTGTAATGATTTTCAAGTATATTTCTCTCCTCATCGCTAAGGCCTGCGATGTTCAACTTTCTGTCAGACGCTTTTCTCGTTTCTTGGGCGGCTGCTTGAATTTCGTCATTCCCCTAAGCATTACCAGACATTCTTCCTACAACCGGAGTTTAATTAATATCTCCAAATCCTCTGCACTAACTCTGATGAATAGCAGTTTGTTTTTGCAATTTTTTAAGTAGATAAAAAATGACGCTTCAAAAAAATATAATTTTTTGTCTAATTATGTTTCTACATGATTCCTATTTGAAACGTGCATTTCCAAGTGAAAATTTTCAACTGGGGATTTAAACTTAAAATTTATATTGCGAAATTGTGAGCGTAACTAGCAACACTGAGAACCTTAGTAACATCTGGTTAAAAGTCAAAAGAATCACGAATGGGGGAAAGAAATAAAATGGAAGAGGCGTGGAAGGAAGAGAAATCGAACTCAAGAGCTCTGGTCGAAGGTGGAAAGAGGAAACAAGAGAAGGTAAAGAGGAGAGAAAATCGGTAACGAGCTACCATGAGTCCAAGGGGTATCTCGCAATTTGTTTGCAGGACACGGCCATTCGTCGACACGATTCTCCTATCTTCTTCGAAGATGAGAAGAGTCCGACTCTTCGCGGCGAGTCGGGACTCCGACGCTGATCCTGGTTACGGCTGCCGATAAGGTTCGCGAACGAGTTCCCTTTAGTTAAGTTTGGTTCATTAGCGAAGCCGCCAGGTGGACGATGGAGCGATTTCCCCCGTCCACTGGACAAATTACGACGAGATCCTCTCGACTTAGCGAAGCTCACCTTTGCTTCGATATCGCTAAAAGACAACTTTTCTTCGCAAGTTTTGACACATAGGGGATGGATTCCTTTCAAGTGAAAAAGTCAAAAAAGATAAAAAGTGGAAGTGTCTTTAGCTTTCAAGGTCACACAACCTTCTTAAGCTTTCAACTATGACTGTCATCAAAAAAGTCTTATTTATCATTCTCAATATGAAGATTTTCTGACGCTTAAATACTGCAAAAGATGCCCCATTGTACAAACTAGAGCGAGAATAGTAACAATTAGTGATTCTAGGGGACTTTATTGTCACATCAGTCATTCGCATGGGCCTTGCGGCGTTCTCCTGTTCAGCGCCGCTCTCAGACAGGGGAAACTGACTAAAAAGAAGATCCGTGGAACCTGTGATTTGTGTCTGTGAAAATTAATCGCTCACATCTACTCTTCCGACACGATAAAACCTCCTGCTTCGAAGAATCGCCGCAACTACTCCATGCTCCCGAGGAAACTGTTATTGTTATTTATACTAATGGCGCGTTCGAGTCGTTAATTGTAAAAACAGATACGGACAGAACAGAAGGTCGTGCCGCGCAAAAGGGACTTGAGTTTAATTTCGTTTGCATTGAGAACAATGGTTGATCGTTATATTACATTACGATCCCGTTGCAACTATACACTTCATCCACTTTCTTCGATATAAATATATAATTCTTTCCTTGTCTGTATATAAAAAAAACCTACACCGAAAAGAAATTGTGCAATTCTGAACAATAATTCAAAGTATGTCCAGTATAGAAAATTGTTTGAAATTATTGGTATCACGAACACAAATCACGTATCCTTGGATATTTGTGTCAACAGAGACATCAAGATGTTTTACAAGGAGATACAAGTAAATCAATAAATGTTAGAGAGAACCTCGGCTCACGACAAGATTCAATTCAATTCTAATGCGCCTGGGGCCCCTTATCCTTGGTGAATGCATTGGAAATACGGAAACCCTTGGGCTCTTCTCTCAACCTATGAGAACCCGGTAATCACAATATGCGCAATGGCAATGGCAACTAAACTAAATGATGAGAGTGTTCTCACCATTTTCTATATACTTCCATACGGCGCCGACTAATACGGAATCTTCAAAGGGCCGCCTGTCATCCTTAATATAAATTGCCCAGCGCTCACAGAACTGCTCTGTCCGTACTACGGAAGACAACATTGAACCTGCTCATCGCCGACATATTACCAGATTCCGCGGAATGCCTATGATTTTACGAGCCTCTTTAATATGCGTTAGCTTCTGCGGTAGCTCGCTGCGAACTCCGCAGGCAGCTCGTCTCAAGTGTCTTCCCTCCACCTGGAATGTTTAACTCTTTCTCCTCCCTGATCTCTCTCTCCATTCGATATATCTCACTCTTTCTCGCGCCACTGCGTTCCCTTCTTTAACCTTTGACACCGGAGTTTCGTGCACGAATTCCCTGGCGTAGAGTGATTTCTTTTTACATTCCCGTTCTACGACTCTGATGGTGCAGTGCACTCAGACTGGGCCCCTTCAGTCAGACCTAGGAAGGTACATAAAACAAGTCATTCGATCAAGTGATCAAGATTTATTTCAAAAAGCTACTTAAAGACATCAGGTTCTAGGAGTTAACATTTTACATACAGAATATTATAGATGGATCATGATAATCAAAGAAAAAAAATGTACCACTGTTTGAAGGAAAATTGGTTTGATGTAATTCTTCAGTATAACTTTTTACAAGGAAATTTCTTAGCCAGACTGGTGAGCCACTTTTACAAGATACAGGTTGAACAGAAATGGTATAACAAGCAACATCCTTGTCTTACTGTTTCCCTAATTCGCTTCTGCCTCCTCATCGTCAAGTTTAATTACCACTGTTTCATTTCGGTATAGAGACTAGGAATTATCCTTATATCTAGAAGTATTTATTGCTTAATGTAAAAGTGGAAAATGAGACCAAGAATAATTACAAATTTGACGTATGTTAAGAGACTGGCGCAATATCCGATGATCTATATCGATGGCGAAACATCTTTATCTGTATTCCATTTCAATCTCTGGTACTGGAAACATGTTTCCATGCGATTTATAAGTATTTGTTCAATAATTAACTAGTCTCGAGAGATGTGACATGGTCATTTTACTCCCATGATCGGACTAAAGTGGGAGGTGTTCCGTCTCGATATAGTAATTAGTTGTTATTATTATACGATTATAATAGTAAAAGGTATTTAAATATTAATAAAAAAATAAAAAGAATCCTGAAACAGTTATTTCATTTCCTCTTCACTTACTTCATTATTTATTATATGTTCCTTTTGAATAATTTTGTCTTTTTCTTCTTAAAAAGTCTAGAAAATTTCCTGGTTTTCCAGGTTGGGTAGCAACCCTAATATCGAGGGTCGAAAATAACTTCATTGATAAATTCAAATAATAAATTAATGTTTCACAACATAAATATATATTGAGTTTCTCGCTAGTGATGATTTTCACGAGTTGATCCGGCATCCGACGGTAGAGACTACAGTCTACAGTCTACAGGCTACGTAGCTACTACAAGGTACCTTTCTCGTAATCCGTATGTCAGCCGATGACTCAAGGGTTGACTTGAGACTTTCGATTCGTCACTGTCAGCCAATGTGGTGTCACGATCCCCAAGATGAGACAAAAGATTGTCAGAGTGAAAAATGATTTGCGAAAAGCGTGGGCATTCCGACCGGCCTGTTGGGAACGATCGAACGGCGTCAAAATCCCCAAAACACTGTTAGTAGACAAGGTAAACTTCGACGTACGACAACGATATATTTGAAGAGGGTTTCGAGAAGAAGAAATTACCTTTCGAGAAAATGCAAATTAGTGGTTGGACCCTGATTATGCTGAAACAAAAATCTGGGTGGGATCCAAAAATAACTCATTTCAACGAGACGTGTTTATTTTGAGCGTTTGACTTCAAAACCTTCTATTATATTGGGTCAGAAATATTTCAAAGATTAGATACAATTTAAAATTCATCTTACTTCAATGCTTCCAGCTTCGAATTATAAACTATTTTTAAATTTTAATGCTGATTTAATGATGATGAATTTGTATAAGTTTGAGGGTTAAGGTAGCTTGAAACCTATTAAACACAACCTTAAAGACAATCCAGCATCTAGTACGACGGCACCCATCCAAAGTTTAACCGAGCAAAGCGCTGCTTAACTTCGGTGATTTAACGAGAAGTCTTATACAATTACTAGCGTCCAACACATGAAAAAGCACATTTTAAGTATTTTAAAAGGAGGAGGGTCAATCATAAGAACAGTTTTTCAACTAAAAATTTAATTTATCTACCTTTCGCTGCAAATCGATCGTTTTTAGTTGAAAATTAAACAACTAAACTTTCCACTGTGTATTTATTTTTTTATTAAAATTCAACTACTTGGTAGAAAGTTGAACTACTTCGTGAAATATTCATTTTATTGGTTAAACTATTTTGTTGAAATTTTTTTATTTTTCTTTTGTTGAAAATTAATTTTTTCAACTGAAAATTTAACGAATCCATTCTTGGCTGTACATTGAGCGTTCTTAGTTGAAATTCAGCTATTACATTTTTCATTGAGAATTTATCCTTTTTGGTTGAAAATTTAATTACTCGATTGAAACTTGGAGTACATTGTTTAAAATTCATTTTATTGGTTGAAGATATAAATTTTTCATCAAAAATTCGTAATTTTTGCTTGGAAAATTAATGTTTCCAACCGAAAATTTGATGATTCCATTATTGGTTTATATTTTATGTATTTTGTTGTAAATGTTAGTAGAAAATTAATACTGTTAGAAGTAAGTTTATATAATTTCATGAAAATGTTAGCGAAGCTTTTTGCACTAAGGTTAGTGAAAACTCATTGAAAATTCATGCAACACTGAAATTTAAATAGCCTTATTGAAATTTCAATGTCATTTTTGAAACTATTTTAAGAGATAGTACATTTAATTTTTTGTGAATGATCATGAATATCCTATGGATATTCAATGTATATCACATACAAAACTTCTAAATTCAATTTCATGAATTATTTTTAAATTTTCTTCATATTTTCATTTAGGCTTATTAAATTTAATGAAAAATGTTACTTCATTTTCAATGCATTTTTATAAAATTTACGTCAACCACAGTGAAATTTCTTCAGCCACCAATAATATTTTATGTACAAGCAATCGAAACAGGTTTCAGAGTGAATTTTATGAAATTTCAATAACTTTTGCTTCAAAATTAAGTTTCGTGTCACTGAAAATTAATGAATATGGTCTCAAATTAATTTTCAACGTCAAATTTATGAAATTTCAGTGACATAAGTCATTTAAAACTGACTGAAATTTCAGGAAATTTTTAACAGTGTAACTGCTTGGTTGGAAGTTAAACTTTTTGGCTTAAAAATTAAACCTTTTTGTAGAAAATTCATTTTTTAAGTTGAAAATTTAACTTTTTGCAGAGGATTCGCTCTTTTAGTTTGAAATTTGAAAAATTTAAATTCAACTTTTTTTTTATTTTGAATGAAAAATCTTTCCTGCTTCGAAATGCAACTGTTTTATCGAGAATTCATCTTTTTGGTTAAATTCGACTGTTTTTGATTTAAAATTAAAATCTGTTTTTCTGAAAATATTTTTCATTGATAAATAATCTTTTTTCATTGAAAATTCAACTACATGGTTGAATGTTGTTCGGCTTTGTTGAAAATTCTTTTTTTTGTCAAGAATCATCAGATTCGTCCTTTTGGCTTGAAAATTTGTGATTGCACCCTGGGGGGTTCAAGCTTCGTGTGATGATCTTTGATGAAGAAATTTATAATTTGTAGATATAAAGAAAGTACGTTTTCTTGACATCCGGAATAGTTACAAAGGTATTTCTATGAAATGTTCTTATGACTTATAACTCGTCAAAGTGCCTCATCGTCGTACGACAAGAAGACCGATTATCGTCAATTACGTCGACCCATTTTCCATTTCGGTTCCGACGGCGTCACTTGAAACGCTCTAAGTAAAAAGTACTTACAGCTGGATCTGAGGCGGTGAAATTCAGACGATATCGCGTAATTTCATATGTAACATACCAATGTGTAATCGTTATCCGTATGCAGCAAATTCAGGAGAGTTGTTTCTCTTAACGACATATAATTAAAGCGTAGAGCGATGGCTCAATTATATCGACACGAGACTACATGCAAGTGTGCGTGAACTTGTTAAAAAACTATAAGAAGGAGAAGCGTCCCTTCTAATTAATCCGCAGTTCATTCGTTAAAACCCGGAAGTGCGACCCCATTATTCGCGGAGTCTGCAATTGTCTTAGTTCGACCGTTCACCAGCTAATTGAAATTCTTCCCTAAGTAGCTTCGTAAACGAGGTAAGCGGGGTTCTATCAATTGGTCCCAGAAACCCTTTCTACAAAATCAAAACAACTTCGCGTTTCGTCCCCCAGAAATAATTTAGACAAAAATTTCGCTAAATTTCATAATTTAAGTATTCAATATTTAACAAAAAGTTCAGCAAGTGTATACTCACATCTATATCTGAATTAGATAAAAATGAATAAAAATATGTCTAAGAAATTAGCTCAGTTATTTTCACTAATGTTTCGATACATTTTTCTACTGGCAATTAGTTGAATTGGACCAAGAAATAATAATAGTGAATCTTAACTATATTGGCGAAACAATAAATCAGCCATGATCATTTGACTAACAATTACTCACAATAAACTACGAGTAAATACAACAATTAAATTACTGATTTAATGTTGCAACAAATTAAAATAATAAGTGTATCAATTGCTATCAATCAAATTGTTAATTACTAATAAATATAGATATCTTTCACTGATTAAACTGTGAAAACTAATATATATATATATATATATATGTGTATGTGTGTGTATGTGTGTGTGTGTGTAATATACTTATTTATCAGTGAACCACATAAAAATGTGAACATTATTATTATGAACATTTATTTTAATTAAATGCAAGCGATTACAAGTGCAAATGATTTTATAGCAAAAATTGAACAGTTTTTAAAATCAACTAAGTTAAAGTGAAAAGCATTTCCCAAAATAAAAATTTGAACTTTTTGACGATAGCAATTTTGAAGTGTTTGAAATTAAGCAATTCAAAATCACTACCTAAATTTTAATAAGTAAAATTTTGCTGGGAACCCTGGCGGAGCGGCCGAACGCAAACATTACGCTACAGCGTAACGGTAAAGTAATGGTAAAGTAATGCTAAAGTAATATGGCATTATAATTTATAAAGGAAACAAAATTAATATGTAAATTGTTGCAATTATAATAAAACGTTAAAATTTACATTAAATGGTCATGCCGTAATTGCAACAAGCTGCTTTCTCAGCGTTAAAAAATAAAAAAACAAAGTGGCTGTCATTCAAGTCGGGTCCCTGCAGACTGGCAACCCACTTAAAGCCACGTTAGCGGGTTGCCAATATGCAGGGGCCCGACTGCAATGACGGTCACTATGTTTTTTTATTTTTTAATGCTGCAAAAGCAACTTGTTGCAATTGCGGTATGACCGTTGAACGTAAATTTCAACGTTTTATTATAATTGCAACAGTTTACATATTAATTTTGTTTCCTTTATTAATTATAATGCCATATTACTTTACCATTAGTTTAGCATTACTTTACCGTTACGCTGTAGCGTAATGTTTGCGTTCGGCCGGTCCGCCAGGGAATGAGTGACGTACGTCTGGCTGCCTCAAGTTATAGAAAAAATGCACTAAGAAATCACTGACTCTGCACATAAGTTTCCCTTAGTTTGTTACACATTTTACAGTTGTAAAATGAACTAAAGTTTCAGTGAGAATTACTAAAATTTCAATAACTTTTTCCACTGGGAACTAGGGAAACGCGACAACATTATTGACGTATTTCTATACCTATAACTTATTCAGTGAAATTTCAGTGAAAAATCAGAGACTATATTTACTGGAATTCCAGTCCTTTTTCACTGACTTCACAGAAGAAAAAGTTATTGTAGTTTTAGTAAAGGATACTGCAGTAACTTTTTCTACTGGAAACTTAGTGAAACGCGACTAGAATTTAAGTGGATAGTTGTTAGTTATACGCATTTCCCAGTGAATTTTAACTGATTGACGTATAGACAGAAGTTATACGCCAATATAACCAAGCGCTTTCTAAGTTAAATTTCACAGATTCAAATTTAGGAAGCATTCAAAAGTGAAAATTTCCAAGTTGAATTTTTTAATTTTATAATTTCAAATTAAACAATATTCAAGTATAAAATGCTTGAATGGTTACGCTTTTAGATTGAACAAGTATGTGCAAAATTGACACTTTTAAAGAGAAAGTGAATAAAAGCTACAAGTTAAAGGAACCTTAATTCGAAAACGTTGAAAATAATTAAACTTTGTTTTAAAACTGTGGCAATTAAAAAATTCCCAAACTAAAGTAATTATGGAGTAAACAATTGCAAATTTCAAGATTTTATGATTTCACTAATCATAATTTTAAATGTTCATAAATGCGGAATTTCAAGTCGAAATTTGTATATAGTTTCATTCGGGCGAATTAACATTGCATCGTATAACCTAATATTAATAAAAAGTTGTAATAGATATTTTGAATAAATAAAATAATTAATATATCATTTTAAAAAAGAAGCTGAGTCTGAGTTACATAAAAAATACAATTGTAACTGAAATTTTATATAATATTCAATTATGTAATAGTAATACAATATTAAATAATTATTAAACATAGTATTATATAACAATGCAATAATATAATAATGTCAATAATAATTTAAATATTATTTAAATATTTCTAAATGAAAATTTCCTTTAATTAAAAATGGGAATTACATTCCTCCCACTTTATTTTGCTGAAACGATGCTGACGAGAGTTGCGCAACTCTATTGATTGAAACGAGCACGGCGCTCACGAGACGTGTGGCTTTATCGAGACGCCTCCACACAGCTGCGGTGTCCGAGCGGTTAAGGAGATGGACTTGAAATCCATTGGGTTTTACCCGCACAGGTTCGAATCCTGTCCGCAGCGAATTTTTTTTTTCGACGCATTTACGCTTATTAAATTCATATTTATAACTATTAAATTATTAATTTAATTATTTGACATAACTTATAATTTGTTAGTCAACATTAAAACAATATTTTGAGTCATTTTCAATTTTTATTATCACTTGATATAAAAATTTAACTCAATTTTCCTAGGTAATGATTTAATAACAACATAATGATATAGTCTTATATTTTTTTTGAATTTGTATATGAGAGCTATTTAAGTACAAATATTTCGAAAAATTATATTGTGCGTAGATATTGCATTGCGAGAAGTCAAAATAGTAACTGCCCCGTATGTTTATAAATTTGAACTCTTACGAGATTCTATAAAGACAATGCGAATTTGTAGTTGAAACATATATTTAATCGTAGAATGTTTTAGTTATAAAATAAGAAAAATTCGGTTTAAAAGACCCAGGATTTCAAAGTTCGTTTTTAACCCGAAAATACAGTGATACTAACCGCAATTTTTTTAACTAATTGTAAAGATTGTACAAATGTGTTATTATTTTATGAAACCTTATCTTCAGTTTGAAAATAAATTTTAATTAATAAAAATGATTTCTTGCAATCAATATAAAATCAGTAAAATGATGCATACTGGCAAAAATTTAATGGAACCAAGAAAATGCGTTTTTTTCTTGTTTCTTTTCTATGTACCGATTTTTTCAATTTGCTTAAGTTGGGTTAATATTGTTTAGAGGTTATTTACAATTAGGTAAAATTCTTGAAACGCAAACAAAAGTTCATGTAAAATATGTGATGCATACACGCGTTATCGAAATTCGAACCGGTAATAATAGTGCGGTATTCCCTTCTGGAATAAATGCAAGAACGTAAACCAATGTTTAATCAATTTAAACTTGAAGAAATTATGTTTAAAAATTATCAGCATTTGAATTAGCTGAATTTTAAATATGGATATTTTCTATTTTGAGGTCACTCAAATTCGAAATTTGAAAAAATAATTAGCCTAATGTAACGAATCCTGAGATACGGGATGAGGTCCAATATTCCAGCTCTGCCAATTTTTCTGGACATCTAGACGCAGTACAAATGTAATCATTGGATTTAATTTTAAAAAATCTTTGGAATGAAGCTTATTTCTTCAATACTCACATAT
>CAKNXH010063915.1:91700-111186 GCA_932178445.1 Andricus quercusramuli
ACGAAGTGTCTCGTCGTCCCGAAATTCGGGATGACTAGCCCGTTTTCAACATTTGGCTAGTCGTCCCGAAATTCGGGATGACTAGCCCATTTTGAACATTTGGCTAGTCGTCCCGAAAATTATGTATTCTTTTTTATTTCTCTCCTTTTGAGTAAGCCGAAGATTAACAAAACTGCTATTCATCCCTAATTGACAATAAATGTTAAAAAACGGATAGAACTAAGAGTTAGGTTATATTTTATAAAGTGTAGTCTTTTAAGCTTTAACGTATCCAACTTATGTTATGTATTTGCACTGTGTCACCGCAGTCTCAAGGTCGTTCGAAACTTTCCCATGATTTCCGTGCTCTGATTGGACCTTCCTTTGATGTGATCTATTGACTCTTGACAAGATACACTTGTTGCCTTTGTATTTAGAATCAATCATTCATTTGTAAAGAGTAAAATTCAATAATTATTCTCTCTCGCACTCTAAAACACTTTTTTGTGATCCAAAAATTAATTTAATTAATTCTACAATGATGATTTATCATAAAAAATTTATTTAAACATTTAATAATTCCCAAAAAGCAAGTTCTTTACTGCCAATGAGACTGCCGATGCGACGCATGCGCAGTACAGTTGGGGAGTCGAATTGAGAGCACTGCATCTTTATTCGGTTTTTCGTTCGATTTTGCGTGTTATTGCGCGTTGGTTAACGATCACGTGACATATAGATCAGCTGTTCTGTGTGCCGCCCTATACTGGCTGTAACACCCCTACCCCTTTTCCAACGCCTCGTGGAGGCGGAAAGGCACCCCTGTGACAGGTCACAAAAATAATGTAAGGTAACACCCCCACCCCTTTTCCAACGCCTCGTGGGGGCAGAAAGGCACCCCTGTGACAGGTCACAAACATAATGTAAGTTAACACCTCTACCCCTTTTCCAACGCCTCGTGGGGGCGGGAAGGCACCCCTGTGACTAGTCACAGAAATCATGTAAGGTAACACCCCTACCCCTTTTCCAACGCCTCGTGGGGGCGGGAAGGCACCCCTGTGACAGGTCACAAAAATAATGTCAGGTAACACCACTACCCCTTTTCCAACGCCTCGTGGGGGCCGGAAGGCACCCCTGTGACTAGTCACAGAAATAATGTGAGGTAACACCCCTACCCCTTTTCCAACGCCTCGTAATTTTGGTCTAGTTGAAAGCAGTAAAATTAATTAAGTGCATTATTTTCAGGCCGACTAGACGAATGTTGAAAATAGGCTAGTCGTCCCGAATTTCGGGGTCATTAACATTTTTTGTGATTTTTGTCCAGTTAAAACGAGAAATTTCCTAAAATGCATTATTTTTGGGCGACTAGCCGAATGGAGAAAATAGGATAGTCAATTTTGGTAATTTTGGTCTAGTTAAAAACAGTAGAATTAATAAAGTGCATTATTTTCGGGATGACGAGCCAAATGCTAGAAATAGACTAGTCGTCCCGAATTTCGGGATGACTAGCCAAATGGTAGAAATAGGCTAGTCGTCCCGAATTTCGGGATGACTAGCATTTACCTTGATTTCCGGCTAGCCGTCCCGAAATTCGGGACGACTAGACGCAGCCTTTGAAATATCAGCTGCTTCAAGTTTCAATCATTTAGTTATTCGTCCGGAATTTCTGAACAAGTATAGACACGGTGAGTGAAATCCACTAGTTTGAATATTTCAAATTTTTCAAAAATGTCAAATTTAAAGCCCTAACAATGGAAAATTATTAAATTTGGAAGCTTTAAGAAATACAAAATTTTGTACTTGAAGGTTTGAAATTCACAATTAAAAAATTAAACTTTCAAGTTTGCAGTTAAGGGATTGAAAATTATAAATTTATCGGAGAAAAAAGACTCTATTATTTTACAGAGACAGCACACGTTTTTTTTATAGCTTATGCACGAAAAAGCGGTATGAATGCCGCAATTTTTCATTTTTAACTCTAAAAAATTGAAGAATTCCTTTAAAAAAATTTAATTTCATAATTTCAATTTGAACTGTTTAAAATAAATGAGTCTCTTTACGATTTATAAATTAACATTGGAAAATGATTGGAAACATTTTAAATTCAACAAGCATTAATTGCAAATTTTTATAATTAAAAAATTTAATATTGAAATGTCTTGAAATGAAAGCAGTCAGTTAAAACAGCCTTCCATCAAATCATTTTCTGTCAGAACACATGAATTTATATTTGGTATATTTTCAATTTTACGAACAAAAAAGTCAAATTTGCCAAATTATTTTATAAAATATTCAAATGCAAAAAAAAATTGTTCGAATCAAATCACATTTTTATCCTCAGTTTAGCTATACAAACTGTTAACAAATTCAAATGTAAAGTATTATACAATTTGATAACATATTATTGAAAATCGATCAAAGCAACAGAGTAAAAACAAAACTTTGAAGATTTTACAATTTAAAATTGGTTCGCCTTGAAATCAGATAATGTTGTCTGGATTTAAGCAGAATTGCTCCTATATCTTAATTTCAGAAATTAATTTAAAATCCAGACAAATTTTACTGAAATTATGTCAATGATTTGAAAGTAGTATGATTTAAAAAATTGCAACTTTTAAAGTTAATAGCTTCAATAATTGGGAATCATGCCCTGTTCATAGAATTAATAATTGTTTTGATTAAACAAACTTAATTAAATCATACATCATTTTGTAAAGGTTTGACTTGAAAATATTCTGGCTACAAAGTAATTGTAATTACTTTTCTTTTCTGCCTCACATTTATTCGGAAATTTTCCCACTAATTTTGTAGGTAAAATTTCCAACTTTGGGTAGGAAAAATTATTTTCCTGAAAAAGTTGGAAATTTTTCCAATACTTTGGACAATTTTCCTTTTTGAATGGAAATATTTTGATCGGTTTGCGAAATTTTACATGCATGTTTGAGAATGAAAAATTCCTATAATAATTGGGAAATTTCCCCACTAATTTTGTAGGTAAAATTTCCAACTTCGGGTAGGGAAAACTATTTTCCTAAAAAACTTGTAAATTTTCCCAATACTTTGGAAAATTTTCCTGTTTGAATGGAAATATTTCGATCGGTTTGGGAAATTTTATATATATGTTTGGGAATGAAAAATTCCTACAATATTTGCCTTTAGAAAATTTGCACATAAGTTCGTTTTTTTTTTTTTTGGGAAAATTTCCTCATTTTGTAGTAAAATTCCCAAATAAATTAGGAAATTTTTCCAAATTTATTTTTGGGATAATTTCTTATTATTAAAGTACAATTGCCAAATAAATTTGGAAATTTTTCCGAATTTATTTTCGGGAAAATTTCCTATAATATTGGGTATGTTGCGTTCCAATATTTGTTGGGTAAATCCCAAAATAATTGTTTACAGTGTATGTTTATAGCACAAGCGACAGCTTTATAACGCTCATGAAAATAATTTAATCAAAAAGTACGAGTCAACCACGACCGACAAAATGGCAGCCATACTTTTCCAACTCGCGTAATTGTGAGCATAATTGCAGCCTCTTTGTTTCTTCAATTACACGTCTAGACGGGGAAGTGGGGTTGCCAAGGGAGAATAGCAAATAAATGGGAAGAGGGCAGAAATGATGGTGGCTAGGAATTTTTATATGAAATGATCTACCGCCTTATTTCATGGTAGCGGTCTCTTTACCATCTCCGCGCCGCACCACCGTAAGCCGTATGGCTTACTCGTAATTTAACACCATATGGAATTACGACGTCTACTTAAGAGTATTTCAAATTGGAAATAGGTGCTCGAATTAATTGTTGCGTAATAGTTTTATATAGGAAGAGTTCCTTCAGGAAGTATTTAAAATTGTATTTATAATCATTTTTAACTCCTTAAAGAGAGTAGGATCTCCTTCCAATTTAGATAGGTGAAGCATTGAGGATGTTGCAAATCAGCTGATATGTCAGGAATATTTCCATATAAGCCTTTTACATCTAGTGTCAAGTTTAGAATTTTTAATAGCTTATTTCCGCACACTAATTAGATCAAATAAAAGAACATTTTTAATAACAAAATATCTCTGAATATAGAGTTAAAATTAAGCAAATATTTTAGTAATTCAAATAAACGTCTAGTTTTAAAGTCATCGTAAGAAAAGTCGATTTTATTTGATAAATTGATAAGCAATGTTATACAAATTGTAACATAAAAAATTAGTATTTTTAATTACCAGAATAAAATATTTAAAATTTAAAACATGCATTTTTTTATTCTTGAATCGGCAGGTAAGTACAAAACAAAGCGGTTCTACCTGTAAAGGAGGCGGTAGGTATCCCGTCGTCAAAGGAAGATTCCCCAGGAAGAAAAAGTTAAACGGTTTTCATCGTCTTTAGGGGGAGGCGGTTTAACTTCCTGAGGAGGCTTTTCATCGTGCGAATATCGAAGAATTTGTCGCTTCGTTGGAAGCGGTTTGAGCGAGAAGACATCAAAGCAAACTTGTGCAATCCCCTCAACCTCCCCCTTAATTTTCTACCCCTCAACCCACTCACCCCTATCTGCTCCACAATACCCATCCCTTTTACATTATCTCTATATCTATATATTTTGCTCGGCTCCTCGTAATAATCATTTATTATCTCAGCAAGGAATAATGAGTGTAACAATGTTATGAAGTTGCGAAATAGAGCCTTTGTTTAAAAATTAGCTGCTGCTATAAATTCTTTACCCTAGCAACTTTGGATACATGGTCCTGATTTTATATGTAGTGTTGCAGAATGAAGAATATCGTTCAAGTAAATTAATGGATTCTATAATTATCATGGAAATGTACAAAACATTGACAAAAATTATGAATTAAAGTTTATCAAAGGAGTTGATTGATATATTATATTACAATAAATTGAAAAGCAGAGAATTGGGAACTTTTCAATTTCGAAAGCTTAACAATTTGGAGAAATATGAGTACGAAAGGGTAAAAATTCAGAGATTTAAATTTAGAGTGTCTTGAATTTTCAAGTTTAAAACATTTTGAAATTCCTATATCAAAAAAGAACAATTACTTTATAAAATGCATCGTTCGAAAGCTGGATAATATTAAATAACCCGAATTAGTCCAACTTAAAAACTTTAAAACGTCCAAATTTAAAAATATAGTAAAATTTAAGCATTTAAAAATGTCTAGCAAAAGGAAAAAATAATTCAAATTTGTAATTTTGAAACCTTCTAAATTTAAAAGTGGACAACCTGCAAAACAGTTAATAAATGAGAAAGCGCCCAAACTCAGTAAAGAATAAATGTGATCAAAGTCTTCATTAGGTTGGGGGTTTTGCTGACATATAGACGTTGTTTGATACAATAATATACGGTTCAATTCAAATTCATTTAACATGGATCACTTTATTTAGAATTACTCGTTTTAGAAGCTATGCATATTTTTATTTTTTGAAAGATCAACATTTTCAATCATGAATTTAAATTATTTCAATTTTCAAGATACGGCCAACGGCGATACCACGCTGAAAACACCAGTTTCCGTAAGATCACTGAAGTTAAGCAGCGTTGGGCGCGATTAGTACTTGGATGGATGACCGTTCGGGAATACCGCGTAGTGTTGGCCCGTCGTGGGTGTGGTGGACCCACACTGGTAGTATTTATCCACCTAGAAACACTACCCGAATCGGGTAGTGAGGCAATGAACTTTCGAGTTCGAACTGCTAATCAATTTTTTTTTTTTTTTTAAAGAAACTATCCAAATTTTCAATTGTCCAATTTTGAAAGTTTAAATCTCAAATTATTCAATTTCAAAAGTTTATAATTTCAAATTGTACAATTAACATAATATTTACAATTGTACAATTTTTAAACATTTCAATTCTACGCTACTCATTTTTGAATTATTCCATAACAAATTATTTAATTTTCAATGCTTCAAACATAAATTGTTCAACTATTAGGAATTTATATTTGAAATTTTCCAATTTTTAATATTCGAAATAAAAAAATTCAATTTGAAAAGTTTGCAATCAAAAGATTTTAAAGGACAATTTTAACTTTTCGTGAAGGCTTTCGAATTGAAATAAAATCGTAGTAAAAGTGTACAAAAAGATGCAGGAAGAAAGTGGAAAAAGTAACTTCTTGATAGTTTGTAACAAAATTGTAAACTGAAGTATGCATCTAGTCGTTTCGAAAAATCGGCAGATCCGGAAAAGGGGATGAGCTACATATGGAAAAGCCTTTATAAAAAATATTTGGCTGCACATTTCGAATTTCGGGACGCTGATTTGAAATATCGAATTTCTTACTTTTGAGTCAAAATTTATGATTAGAAACACGTCTCTGAAGCTTGCACCGCCTTTTTGGAAACCCCCAAAGAAGCCCTTGATTTTTAGTTACACGGAAATCAGCCAGTTTTGTAATTTTTCAAAAATATGGGACCCTTGGAACAAAAATTGAAAATGTTTCATTTTTACCTTAATTTTTTTATCAGAAACCCGATAAAATCCTAGTTCTGAGTTTCAATTTTTACTTTAAATTCATGATCAGAAACCGAGTCAAAAATTCTATGAACGCTTCGAAGCGAGTCGACTCGCAAAAAATTAACAATAAGGAAACTGACAACCATCAAAAGGAAGAAACTTTAAAAAATTTCAAAATAAAAATTTAGAATTATGAAAAATGCAAAACATTAAAATTTGCAGTGTTATAGAAATTGAATCATCCAAACTTTTGTAGTACTAAGTACTTTCAGAATCACTGAAACTTGAGAAAAAGTGTAAAAATAACAAATGAATGATAGGAAACTGAAGAAATTTTAAGCGATTAATCAAAGCGACCAACTTTAAGCATTCAGAATATAAAAGTTACATCATTTCATACGCAGCAGCAACGACAGTGGAAATTATTTTAATTGAAATTTGAAGCTTTAAAGAAACTGAGTATCATGTAACATAATTAACTAGGTTCAAAATTTAAAAAAAGTTCAGTTTTGTCACATTCAAATAAGAAAATTTTTTCTAATTTAACTAAGGCATGTCAGAAAATTAAAATATACTTTAAAGGATTAAAAAATTTTGTTCATTAGGATGAGAGAAGCTTGTCATTTTACTGGACTCTAGTCTATCATTTTTTAGTTTTAGTTTCAAGAGAAGAAAGATTATTTAAAGTTAAATGAAAAAAATTAACAGCATTAAGTCTTCAGAATGATTGACGATTTTTTTTTTGCTAAATTCTCTTGGATTTTTTTTACAAAACTGTTATTAATCTCTTTGCAACTAGGGGGCGGGGATTTTCTACTTTGAAAAAAAAAATTTCATCTGAAAAATATGTTGAATATAATTATGTTAAATAAATAAAAATATGTTAATTGATATTGCTTCGACATTCACACAACTTATCATTATAATCAAAGAATATATATCCGCCTGTGATTTTCAGAAATAATACAAAATAAATAAATGAGCACGTCTCTCTGTTGAGGAAAAAGTTTTATTTTACAAAGTAAGACCGAGTTCATAACTTTAAATTTCTGAGCAGGGCGCTAGAACTCTGATTTGTATTCAGTGGTGTCAGAGACTATACTACATGTGTCCGCAACTGAGGAAAGATGTAAACGCATCCAAATCGAAATTAAATCGAAATTGAATCATTCCTAACGACTTTCTTGAATCGTTTGAAATTCCCATCCTGGGAACGATGGGGGCGGTCAGAAATCTTAAATCCATGGACCAAGAAGGCACGCAAACACGTCTCTGATCCGAGGCGACAAGATACGTATGGAATCGCTCTTATTAATGAGCAGACATTCTCAACGGGCTTTGGAGCCTTGCTTGCCACAGATATGCGATCCTCGGCGCGAACTCGAAGTCAAAGAATTCGCGAATATATACCCCAAGCGCGTATGCCCGGCTGAAAAACAGATGGCGCATGCACGAAGACGTGGATTTAGTTCCTCTTTTTCTTTTTTTTTTCGATCGTGAGCTATTTCACTAAACAGCATCAGGAACTCGCCAGTGACTAGAAAATGAGCTGTAATATCACACGCCCTTTTACGATGGGAATTCTAAATGACTCAAGGAATTTTAAACTCGCCATTACCTAAATTATTGTATTCGCAAAGTATTCAAGAGTAACGTGTGAATGAGATAACTTCCGAGGCGAGATAGTTCATGATATGTGGATCGTGCCTTTAGAGGCATGCTGAGTAGTAGTTAAGAGAATCTTATCTTCAGATTAAGATGAGTGTTAAAAATTTCTATGAGGGGGGAAATTTATGGAAGGTGTGTAAATTTAATGGTTTAAAAGATCATGGTTGGGCTCAACCATGTTGGAAATATAATATGCAACAAATATTATATGAATCCCACCAAAAACATCTGCGATGCAAAAACTTTAAAGGTCCTCTTCTTTCGTTAATAACCTCCGTAATTTTGTTTTTCGAACGATTGACTCTTTAATACATTCAATACCAAATTGAAAGTCATTTTGGGACCTGAATGTAAAATAAAAAAGGTACCCAAAAGACTGCACCTTTTTTATTATTATTGTCATTAAAACCAGAATAGCAACACCTCTGAAGGCGTTCAAACTTGGAAGTGTTCTACTATAAAACAATCCACGTTTTCCAGCATTACATTTTGGAACTATCCACTTTTAGATGCTTTTAAATCTGAAAGTACCCGAAATTCAAATCTAAAGATACTAAAGCAACGGTTTTCCAAGTTTAAAGTTCAAAAGAATCAAAATTTGAGAGACTTGGAGTTAGAAAACTTGAAGAGTGAATTGCACATTGGAGGGAGGTTTCAGAGATAGAGGCACGAATGTGGTGTCCTAAGTGCTTGAAGTATGTTGGAGGCGTTGAAGATGTTCAAGACGTTGAAGGCGTCGACATTAGCCTCAGGAACTTGGTGAAACATGCTAAGGCGAGTATCAAGACTCTATATTAGCTTGATACCAGCGTAAGCCTGATCAAATTAAGCATATAGGCATCTTCCTTTCCACCTCTCTAATCCTCTCTTCTATAACATGTCTTACGATTAGGTGTGGAGTTTCTCAAGATCTTGAAACTTTGTAGGTGGCAAGTTTCCGTTTGATAGGTTGCACCACCTAGTCCTTATTGTATCATATTTTCCTCTGATAAGCTTCCCTGATAGTAAGTGCGCCCACCGAAACTCCAAACTAGGACTAGGAATTTCAATGTAAGAAATGAAATAGGAAAAATAAAAAAAATTGAAGATAGTATTTTGTAAATTTATGGTATAGATTCTTGAGTGTATTTAAATTTTTAACGATTTCAATTACTCAAAATTAATCAATTTAACCGTTCCTATATGACTAACTTCAGGCTGAGTTTTACTTTTAGAACTCCTTTCTCGGCCTGACTTCCAAAAATAAAAAGATAATAGCACTAGAAAGAAGAATTCCTTGTGTCCCGAGGGAGTACAATTTTGGTATCGTCTCGGTTTGCTTAATGCGAACGATTTTTCGTAAGTCCCAACAGAGGGAAAAGCTGAGAGCGCACTAATGGTCGGTTGGAACTTAAATAACGATGGGAAAGAAGAGCAGATAATATAGTGCATATTTTCACATTCCCGACCTAGCTATTACTTTCAAGATCACAGTAGTAGGTTAATGCACGCGCCAAGCGTCGATAAGGTTGATAGGTGATGTAAAGTTAATTTATTGCTGTTAATAAGAAATAATGCCTATGAACGATGACGTTAATCTTTTCTAAACGATCTTGGCACTCCGCCATAACACTTTATCATACCACTTGCAGGAGATCTATATAACTATAAAGCTTGCCTTTGTGATTAATTATTCTTGAAAAGATTAATAAATTAATCTATTGTCATTTTTCGCTTCAATTGAAATCTCTTAAAATTGAAAGTACCATGAAAGAAAGTGCATTAATTTTGATACTTTTCCGGTTTTTTTTTTAATTTTGACAATATTTAAAATCTATACAATATTAATATTTCTCTCTTTTTTATACACTCCCTTCAAACCATTAATTCTTCGATTCCACAGAATTTATAATTGGAACTATAAGAAACTACGTATAACAAAATGTTTTGCAACATTTAAATATCGTCTGGATTTCTGAGTATCAGCTTTACCCTTGTTGGTGGATTTTTTTGTCCACTCTTTATATAATTTTGATTCATGCTTTTCGATGTCGGGTGATTAGTCTAGCAGGTCTTGGAAGTGGTGTTTCGAGGGAAAGTAGCACAACATTTTGCATCGGGTCGTCTCCCAAAAGTGATTTACGCCGACACAACTACTTACCGCTTAACTTATGGTGTTTACCGATTCAATTAGAAGGTACAACCCCGACTTTCTTAAGATAAGATACATTTGTTTCGGCATTAATTTACTGAAACGCCCGGTTGTCATAACAAAACTATAATAAACCGAGTGGGTTGGCCCAGCGCCAGTTGTCGGATGGCTTTCGGAGTTCATAAAATACTCGAAATGGTTTGGACGACATTGTTTTTGCTCGAGATGACTCCAATCTATTTATTCGAGCACGGCAAGTGCAATAAATCCGCTCTGCGTCTCCATCCGGCTAATACAATCGCATCGCTCGATCCTCGATTCCTCATCGATATTCCCATCTCGATTGAAACCGCCTATTGAATTACATTTTCACAATTCTTGTTTTTATTTATTAACAAATTTATATTATACTTCGTAAGAACCTCATATCTTTCTACTGGATTATTAATGGACAATGGTCATAAATAATGTCGATTCAATTTGGCATCAGAGGAGAAAATATTCCATTTGTTATCATTTTAATTTCTGTAGTCGTATATTTGCACATATTTTTCTCAAAAATGCATGAGAATTTATGAATCAAGAAGACTTTGGAAGCGCGACATTCATATAATGAGAACAATGAAAAGACGACAAATATACACGTCTCTTTTGTCAAAATATTGTTGTCTATTTATTTTGGCACGGATAATGACAAATATACTGCATTGCATTGTGTCTCATTGTTTTAGTTTCTACGGATCGTTAAGGAATGCGTAAACCTGAATGAATTTTCAATTGTCAAATATTAATAAAGAAATATCAGTTAAAACACAAACAAATGGAATATATAATCATCCATTACTTCAGGTAAAAAATTAGTATATTTTATGCAATTATTATTTCTGTAGTCTAACTAATATCTCCATTAGATATTTATTTTCAGTGGAATTTTAAAACTTTGAATACACTTCTGGAAGGCTACTTCAAATTCAAACTATTTTTTGGGTTTATACCCTTTTTTTCAATTTGAAAGTATCCATCGTTAATTTAAGAAACATCTGTCACTCATACAGACGACAAAGAATGCATTCTTATTTGAAAGTTTTAGGAATAAATTCTTTTAATCACAAAATTAAAGCCATATTGAAATTTTTTCAGATGGTTGAAATTAAAGAATATTTCTTTGATTTAAACAATGTTTCTATGAATCGGCTAAACTTTTGTTACAAATAAAATATTGAAAACTTACATGGATAATAAATACCCAAATCTCAAGTAGTACGACAGCATCCATTCGAGTATAACCCAGCGCCCAGCCCAGTGCTGCTTAACTTCGGTGATCGAACGAAATGCCTTGAAAATTTCATGTGCCCAAGCGGATACTATAGAATCTTGAAGAACTCGAAATTTGTTTCTCAATTATAATTAAATCGAGCGCTAACGTCCGACTTGTGCTTCGAGTCTCCAACTCATGTGCGGAAGTTGCACAGTGGGCGTATCAAAAAAAAAATTGTTCGCGCGAAGTTCTAATAGCAATGAAAACTTTCTTTTGGGAGTCAAAAACACTCCCCTAAAGTTTAATAATATAAAGAAAATTCTGCCATCTCCGCATCGTAGATATAGCTGGAAATCACAAAAAACGAAGCACTTCTTCAAATTTGAACAGGAACATTTTTTTTTTAGATTCAAATTATCAATAAAAATAGTTCAAAGCAAGTCGATTTATACCTGTAGAGCGATAATTCCATTGAAATATGTTTTACCCTCCCTAATTGACTTTGAAGTTTCAAAAAATCGAAAAAAGTAGAATTTTTCGCTATTTTCTTAGACTCATGGTAAATTTCTCGATTATTTGACCATATAATGTGTGATATAAGTTAATCAGAATGTAAGTGCAATATGTTGCAACAATAATATATAAGAAATGTTGACATTAAAATAATTTTCATTAACTTTGAATTACAAGAAAATATTTAAAAGTGATATATTGCTCTTTATTTGAGAATAAAATTAATTTTCGGTATCTAAATAAGGTAAAAATGTTTTCAAGTGTATACCTAGATTTACACTTGTACAGTTAGGAGGTAATTAAAATAATTCTTATCCGGCCAGAATAATGTAGAGGATTTAAAAAAAAAACCCAGAATTCAATTTGATGGTATGATGGTCACATAGTTGATAAGTCATATAACTTCAAGAAAATAGCGAAAAAATGGAATTCTGGATTTTTTGTTCAATCATCTACGTTATTCTGGCCGGATAAGAATTATTCAAGTTACCTCCTCACTGTACAAGTGTGAATCTAGGTACACTGGAATACATTTTTACCTTATTTAGATACCGAAAATTAATTTTGTTGTCAAATAAAGAGCAATATATCACTTTAAAATATTTTCTTGTAATTCAAAGTCAATGAAAATTATTTTAATGTCAACATTTCTCATATATTATTGTTGCAACATATTGCAATTACATTCTGATTAACTTATATCACACATTATATGGTCAAATAATCGAGAAATTTACCATGAGTCTAAGAAAATAGCGAAAAATTCTACTTTTTTCGATTTTTTGAAACTTCAAAGTCGATTGGGGAGGGTAAAAAATATTTTAATGGAATTATCGCTATACAGGTATAAATCGACTTGCGTTAAACTATTTTTATTGATAATTTAAATCTATAAAAAATTTTCCTGTTCAAATTTGAAGAAGTGCTTCGTTTTTTGTGATTTTCAGCTATATCTACGATGCGGAGACGGAAGAATTTTCTTTTTATTATTAAACTTTAGGGGAGTGTTTTTGACTCCCAAAACAAAGTTTTCATTGCCATTAGAACTTCACACAAACAACTTTATTTTTTTCGATACGCCCTATTGCACACTAATTGACGGCAATCGCATATTTTGCGCACTTGTATCAAAATAACTATTTCATCATTTTTTAAAGATTCGAGTATAACCGGGCCAAGCGTGGCTTCACTTTGTTAATCGAACGAGAAGTCTCGAACATTTCCATGTGACCAAGCCAACAAATATGTTGGTTATTTGGAAGATCAACAATTCTGGTTCAATCTTGCTTTTACAATTAATGAATCAAAGTCACAAAACTGATTGCTGGTAAATTCGTCAGAGGTGTAAAATGATTTAAACGAATAGTTGTCATCAGTGACGTTAAAGTATTGCGCCTTCGTTTCTGCCTGGAGTTAATGACTTATACCCGCTGTTGTTCGCTGTCTGTCGCGCCTTAAAGTTATAAATGGTACCGATGACGTTTCGAGGGGCGCCGCTTGAACGAATACTTGACATTGTGCAGCAAAAAAGGCTTCAATGACATGCATGAAAAAAAAGTTTACACGCTACGCTACATGTTCATTATACCAGATTTTTAGATTTCTTTACCCCACTCCACGAAAAATTTACGACAAACAAACCCTACATTTTCATCTTCATGAAAAGAAGAATAAAAATTCTACAACCGTTAATACACTTTTATTTAATTTTAGTAATTATAATCACCGAGGAACTTTCTAGTTTTTATACTCAACTTTATATTCCATATCATTTACAACTCGATGCAAAGACATTTTGATTACCTTCATCTTTCTTTATAGTGATTTTGACTCATCTAATATTCTTTCCCAGCTGATATTCACTCTCAGTCGACATTTTTAAAACATTAAATTCCCAGATGAAATAATTTTCAGGTGTATAATATATAAGTCACCTTTACCTCGTTGCAAATTAAATTCCCTTCACGAGCATCAATTTACCTAACACAAATTGACCTTTTTTTACGGTGGGCATTACACGTGCCCTTTGATCGAAATAGGCTGTAAATCAATGTCATAAAATTTTAAGTAGCGCTTTTAGCTCCGACCGCCGAGAGTCGAAGACCTCCCTGACATAAAATACTGCTTTACTATCGTAAAGCACTCGGCACGTAGTTACCAGCTTACAAATGACTCTCTTGTTGCCAGTTGTCCACTGTATGTATTTTGCAGGGGTTCACTCTCAGTCATAACTTATACTTTCCACCATGCTCCAAGATCCAAGTGGATAGAAAAAGAAAGCCTTCCCCTCCCTCTTCCAATCGTTTTCCATCTTCACTGGAAGGCCCCGTTATGTCCAGTTTCTTCATCAAGATCCAATGAAAAGAACATCACTCGTATGGCATACTTGATTAGTGATTGTGATTAACCCTCAATTCGCACCCTGAGAAAATTCCTTCCTCACTTTTTCCTGCTTTGCAGAATCAATTTTTCTTTTCAAGAAACATCAATTATTAATGATTTTGTTAAGTTTTACATTTTTTATTCCTAATACATGAGACTTCGTTTAAAATAATTTCTCTAGAGAAATACATTTTGACATCAAAATTTTCATTGAATTCTAAGAAACAATTTTCCATCATGACGAAGGAGCAAAATTTCGGAAAACAATTATTTAAAAAACAATGAGAACAAAAACTTTGGTCTGTTCGTGGCTATCAAATATAATTTCAATATAGGGATATATGACAACCTCAAAACGTAAATTTAGGGTGAAAATTAGAAAATTTGGCATTTTCTATATATAAAATATTTTGAGGACTTGAAACTTTCGAGTAGCTTGAACCTGAATTTGACTCGAATCGAACGTATCGAGATCAGCTTCATTTTGCTCGAAACCACGAAGGAATAGTAAGGAGTAGTATCCCTGTAAGTGGGGAGTGGGACGAGCGACGTCCAATAATTCGTTAATGCTAGCTACGAATGAAAACTCGTATGCTCCCCCGTTCACATGCGCACTGGCGGTTGCCATGCCAACGATGTCAACACGCGTTTGAAGTTTCGAACTTTTTGTATTGAACGAACATAAACAAACGAACATAACCTACATGTGCATCGAGATGTCAAAAGGTAACATATTGAGTGGGTATAACATGTGACTGCGAAAACAGCTCTGCGCATGTGCACTGGGGAGCATTCGAGTTTTCATTCGTAGCTAGCATTAACGAATTATTGGACGTCACTTGTCCCACCTCTGCTCACCGAACACATAGGGTGATACCACTCCTTACTATTCCTTCGTGCTCGAAACCTATAATAATCTCGACTCCACTAGTTCGAATTGCGAGTATCCTTTCTTGCACACTTCTCATTATTATTTCTTATATTTTATATTTATATTATTATTATTATTGCCAACGGCGATACCACGCTGAAAACACCAGTTCCCGTAAGATCACTGAAGTTAAGCAGCGTTGGGCGCGGTTAGTACTTGGATGGATGACCGTTCGGGAATACTGCGTGTTGTTGGCCCGTCATGGGTGTGGTGGACCCACACTGGTAGTATTTATCCACTTAGAAACACCACCCGAATCGGGTAGTGAGGCAATGAACTTTCGAGTTCGAACTGCTAATCAATTTATTATTATTATTATTATTATTATTATTATACCATTAAGCCATTTCTCTCTCGGATTAGGCCTGATTTGCTCCGTTGGAAAATAGTGGTGTGTAGGTGGGTATATAGGTATAAGGTATATAGGTATATAGGTGTAAGGTATAGATATTTTAGATTGATCTGAAATTCTCGTGTTATTTATTCAAATGATACGTTCGTTTCGCAACACTGCTCCGACCCAGGTTGCTGATCAATCTCTCTAGCGATCACCCCAAGCGAAGAGCCTCACAAAATGTTTATGTATGGTTCCTCACTTGGGCCCATTAGTATCCAAGGTCTTTGTTTCAGGCGTCATTTACTTTACTCAGATTCTTTTTATGAACTATTTGGCGCCACACTTTTCTGTCCTGACATACTACTCTAGCTTCCTTCACGTCCATGCATTTTTTCATACAAGCTCTCGTGTTTCTATGGCTTCTTATGTCTCTTCGGATTAGTGTCTCATTCACAGATTCTAACCATTCTTTCGGTGGTCTACCTCTGGGCATTCTGCCATTTACTTCACCTTTGTACACTTATTTGGTCCGTCATTCACCTTTCATTCTTTTAAGATGTCCAAACCATCTCAACTGATTTCTTTCCATGTGTCCACTATTTTTTCCTTCGCAACACATTCTTTGAGGATTATCTCGTTTCGGACTATGTCCACCAGTGTTTTCCCGCATATGGTGCGCAGAGTTTTCATGCCAATCACGTTAATTTTACTCCTGTTGTTTTCTTGACAGATCCATGTCTCGCTACCGTATAGTACAATGGGTACGAATATAGAATTATGTATGACCAGTTTAGCTTTTCTTTACATTCTTTTATTTGTGAGGATGGACCCTGCGCTACCGATAACCGGCTTACCCTTATTTATTCGCCTATCTAACTCCCCATCTATTTTTCCGTCGTTAGTGAATAGACTACCTAGATATACGTACTTGTCAACTTGTTCTAATCTCTCATCATTTAGGACAGTGTTGCACATTGTTTTCTTACTTTTTCCCTAAAACACAATGATTTTCATTATATTTACGTTAATTTTGAGGCCCATGAATGTGATAAATAGCCACGAAGACATAACGCATCCTTGTTTCACGCATTGCATAATATCGAACCAGGCACTCAGTTTCCCATTTACCCTTACAATCGCTTTACTACCTGTATATATTGTTTTCATTGCTCGCAGGAGCCCTCCATTTACTCTGTACTCTTTAAAGACTTCCCAAAGTTTAATTCTATTTACCTTGTCAAATGATTTTTCTAGGTCAATTAATGCACACAAAACTTTCTTTCCTACTCTCAAGCTTTTTTCTGTGATCTGTCTTAGGCTAAATATCTGATCTGTACATGATTTTTCGGGCATAAATCCACTTTAGACTTCCCATATCTTCTCTTCTGTGATTTCCATTACCCTAAGAATAAGTATTTTTGAGTATATTTTACTTACGGTACTTAATAGGCTGATACCTCTGCAATTACTGCAGTTGCTTTTATCTCCCTTTCTTTGGTGCATTGGTACGATAATCGCTTTTCTCCAATCGTCTGGGACTTCTCCCATCTCGAGATATAAATTTATTAATTCGCTTAAATATTTAGATACCATTCCAAGTTTAGTTGAATTTGATTTCGAAATTGAATTAAAATGATATGCAACGCTTTTATACAGTTTTCGGATTTTGTATTTGAATAATTTGATAATTTTTCAACTTAAATCATTTCAAAAAGATGTTTTAGTGAAGTGTTGAGTTTTCAAGTCTAAATCTGAATCCTTTTCAGTAGACCTTTTTCGAGTCTTTAAATTCGCCGTGCGAAGAGGACCTTTGCAGGGATTCGCCGCACGGTATCAAGATCTGCGAGTGGACTTTCGAATATATTCGAGGTGGAGGCCCCGCGCGAAAGATTCCCAGATAAGAGGATATAAATGAGTCTTTCCAGGGGTCCCACCGAGGGCAAATATAGACCAGTGTTAGCAAAAGAGTATCCTGCCTTAAACGGCATCGTCGAATGGCCCCGGTATGGAAATGCGATCGGCTTTTAAACGTCGAACCGTGGTCAGCTATGTTAATTCCCATACGTGTTACTCGAGGTGTAACTTCTGTTTATCTTCGAATCTACTCAATGTAAGTTAACGAACGCTAAAGACCACCGACGATCGCCGCCTGTCATTTTTGTCAAATTTTAGAGAATTTTAGAAAAAAAATTTCATTTCGTTTCATTGCCAATTGATTTTCCATGAAAATTATTTCGGTACATGTTGATAGGATTTTTAGTAAAAATACAGCATAATTACTTTTCTGTAGAGCTTACATGATGCTTACTCAAACCTGATACTCGTTCCACAATACCGTTCTGATCCGTGTCACTGATCAATGTCTCTCCTAATCATCCCAGGTGAAGAGCTTCACAGAGCCATCAACATCACGGTTTACATATTAACACACAAACTGACTAATAATCCCACATGAAGATCCGTAAGCTTTTTGTAAAAGGTTCAAAGCCACACTAAAGAGACAAAAAGTGTCTTCTTTTGCTGCTGGAGAAACATTTTTTGTTCAAAAAATTATAATCTATAAAAACAACTTTTTCAAAATTTTAGAACTTTTTCTGGACCATTTCGACTTGCTAATCATGTAGCGACGACTTTTAAATTTTGGAAACTTCTTAAAATCTCATAAGATGGTTTAAAATACCATGAAGGATTTAAATACTATGAAATTCATTGAAATCTCTTCAAATTTACTCGAGTTGCTTGGAATCTCATGAATTACTTAAATTCTCAGCAGGGAATGTAAAAGAGGATTTTCAATTGTAAAAGTTTCTGAGGGGGTGAAAAAAGGATTTTCAGACTTCAAAATAAATCAGGGGGATTAGAAAGGGTTGATTTGATTACAAAAGGAATTTGAGGGATGGAAAAGAAGATTTTTAATTTTAAGAGGAGTCTGAGGTGATCAAAAAGCGGTTTTCAGATTGTAAAAGGAATCTCAGATGATGGGAAAAGGGGATTTTACATTGTAAAATAAGCTTGCGGGGATGTAAAAGGGGATTTTGGATTGCAGAAGGAGTCTGAGAGGATGGAAAAGAGGATTTTCAGTTGTGAAAGGAATATGAAGGGGTGGAACGAGGCAATTCCGCCTGCGCGTTTTTCTTATTTATTGTTAATTAGTTATTTTGTATAGGTCAGATAAGTTTTTTTATAGATTTGATTAGATTTTTGACTCCATGTACACCATTGTCTAATTTTTACATATCTAACATCCCTTTCCCACAGGTGATCATCAGATATAACACCCTTCAGCTCACATCCTTTTCTAAATCCTCAATTAACTTAACTCTTATAATAAGCCTCCAAGCAATACCTGACGTACTCAATCCAGTAGGTTTTCAAATTTCGAAAATCCCCTACTACCTGCAGCCGCATTTTTATTGGAAACGTTCATATTTGCCTGAACATTTGGCCAGAGAAGTGGAAACCTGCAGAAAAGCAAATCTCCTGAGCTCAGCTAGCCAGTTAGAGACATACGAGTTTGAATGTAGATACTCGTATCAAGTGCCCACATTCAACCTCGGCGTAAAACCCCCCTCTCGACAGTAGTTACACGCAATGAAAACAAGACTATAAAAACCCATCCGAGCGCGCCTTTCGCGCCCATCTTTGCTCAACCTTCGAGATCTCGAGGAGTTGAAAAAAACCTCGAAGAAGACCACGCAGCCACTAGCGTCGGTTAGAAGGTTTTTATATAGTTCAATAGATTCATTCGACCAAAAAAAATAACTTTGATACTTACAATATTGTTGTCTCACGAATTTTTGCCGGATCTCGGCGGAGTACTGGCATCATT
>CAKNXH010063915.1:111196-153591 GCA_932178445.1 Andricus quercusramuli
GTCCAATGTTTTTTTGCCGGATCTCAGCGGAATACTGTCATGATACTGGTGTAGTACAGACTACAAGAAACGGCAAACTATTGTCTCACGAATTTTTGTCGGATCTCGGCGGTGTACTGGCATCATTCCAGTGTCGTACAAATTTTAACATATGGCAAACTGTTGTTCCATGTCTTTTTGCCGGATCTCGACGGAGTACTGGCATGGTACTGGCGTAGGACAGACTATAAGAAACGGCATAAATAATGAATTGCGGACGTCACTTTTCAGTCCGTAAAAAGTAGAGCTTTAGCCCCGCTTCGTAGGCATCGAAAAGGGCTGAATACATGCATGTGTCATAAAAAATATTAAAAGTATCACCAATTGTTAAAGAATATGTATTATTTTTAATGTGTTAAACGTTTTTCCTTTTGTAATGCTCCTTAGGCATTCAGACAGATACATTCTTTTAATATTTTACAGCAAAAAAATGTTTGATATGAACTTTTTTGTCATTTAGAATGTTTACGTCTTCAAAATGAAAATGCCGTTTATTTTCTTCTCTAAGAATTAAAATATGTAATAATATGTATTCAGTTTATGTACTTCACAAATTAAACTTACTTTAATTTCAACAACTTTTTTTCAATCCGATAAAATGCCTCATCATGTCTAAAAGCAAAGCTGGAAATCGCGAAGGCCGCTATGGTGCAGTAGCAATACGGATAGTCTGTACTGAACATTATTATTATTATTTCTGCCTCATGCCAGTACATCGCCAATGTTGGTGCCCAGTACTCCTTTGGCTTCTTTGAAAGTACTCGTTTGCCGTACTTCTGTGCTACTACTTACTTACAGTACTTATAGCCATTACTGCTACATCAATACTGATGCCCAGTACAGTATTTTAGTACATCCCCGAAGTTGGCAATCAGTACTAAACAGCGTTATCATCCCAAGATTACGCCACATCAACGCCAGTATTGGCTACCAGCACCACGCCAATGTTGTCGAACTCTGGCCAGTACTGACCCAGTGCTGCACCAGTTGTAAATTTCCCATTGAGTTAGACACATTGTTCAGAAAAATGTACAAATCTGTACATATCATAAATTGAGTTGGCCATAGAGTGTGTCTAAATACATCAATCGATTTATGTTCTCAAAATGAGAATAGAGGTCTCTATAAACATTCTATTGAATTGTGTCAACTAAATGACACTCTGCGTTTAAAAATTCGATTTGCAGGGTCTGATATTAATTCTAATACTCTGATAAAAATTCTTAAAAATGTCGAAATTTTTATATTCATTTTTTATTATTCTTACGATATTTAATGAATCACCCTTAACGTTCTATGATTTAAAAAATATGTCTTTCAATAAGGGACATTATTAAGATCTACAATCCATCCAAATTTCATGACCCCATAGCTCAAACTGTTTTCGAGTTATCATAAAAAGACTATTGTTGACCTTTGTACAATTAAGGTCGAATTATTTCTCAAAGAATTATGTCACTAAGTCCTAGACTTGGTGTTCTTTTAAAAAATTTTAGTTTCTAAGTCACCTATACAACAAATTTCCAAATAGAATTAAAATTAAATTTTAAAATCGTATTAAATATTTTAAATAAGAAAGCATTTATTCGACTATACCATACTATTCCGATATCATTCTTTCCAATAAAATATGTACAATCGATTCAAGATTAAAAATAGAAACGAGTTGTACAAAAAGTTTAGCATATACTCTATAGTCTATAGTTATAGTTTGTATAAGCATTAAGAACAAGGTTTGCAGTATCACTCTCATTCGTCATCAATTTTCCGTCGCTTCATCAGCAAAAAGCCACGTATCTCATCGCGATGACAATCGTGTCGAAACAGCCTATAGACTGTGACAATCAACATTAATTAAGATTAATAGATATTGCAACGCATACGACCACGAGTTCTAAGAGCCGCTTCTATTGCACGTATGTATTGACAGATAAATACGGGTGCCCACGAGCACGCAACTTGACGCCATGACAGTCAACATAGCTTAACCCGGTTAGAATTTTTGCAGTTGTAAAATGCACTTCTTTCCAAGGCAACAGATGGCTGACGATGCGACAAATCATAATTGCGAACAGTTTCGCATATACATTACATCGCCTTGTCCCCCTGCAGTTTTTTTTCATCAGCGGCACGTCTCCACATTTTCGTTTTCATTAACGTTAAATTGCCAGGAATCCACTTTTTTCACTGCGTACAACATGAACAAAAATTTCCTGGAATTTTTATCATTGAAATTGAAACACCTTTTATTGTTCTTCTTTTTCAATCTTGCAAGTAATGTGCAACTTATTTATATCTTAAATGTATAATATGAAATTTCCAAACACCTGGTATGTGGAATTTCAATGCGCGTGTTCCATTTCTGCTCCATGTATATGAAGCTCTTTCTAGCAGTGTGCGGGATACATTTTTAGAGCCCTAATTAATTAATACATGATACCATCACTGATTACGTGAAATTTTACTTCTTTATCATTCCTCATCTTGTAATTTGCCTCTGCGGTTGCAGGTCTTTTCTTATTGTTAAAGATTTTATTTAGAACATTGATATTTCGTACTAAATTCTATTTGGACTGGACTGCTCAACGAGATGTGCCCGGGTAAAAGTGGTCCGGTTCGACAACTGACGTATCAAAGAAAGACCGACAGAGTCGGTCGTTCTCTTTGGGTACAGATCAGTGGTCCGATATCCAAGGAATAATTTCTAATTAATTGTTCACCATCGAAAGAAGGACGTCGCGCAATTTACCACCAGTCGCCCTCAATCATCCAGCGAAAGTGCATGATCAGAACCAGATGTGTTCATTGCACGAATAAAATTATTTTGTCGTATCGAAAATTTTGATGGTTACATATATAATTTACATAAATTGCAAGAAAATATATAATAATTAGGAATTAAATGTTCAAGAAAAAAAGGGGCAATAATGATGAGACTGTTTAAATAAAAGTAGTTTATAAAATGAAGGAAACGATACACTTTAAATATTAATTTAAATTCATTTAGTCTTTAATAATTTTAATTTGAAATTAATCTTTAAATATTACTAGCTTCGAAATTTAGAACTTCTAGAGGAGCTTCGGAATCAATTCAAAGTTATGACTGTTTTTAATTGATTTTGTTTAATTTTTTACTATTATAAACGAATAATTAAATTGTTATGGGATTTAATTTTCAAATTATTCATCTCTGCATAGTTCAGCAACAAAATATTTTGATTATTAAAAAAAACTTTATTTAAGTTAGATCAAAGTGTAATGTAAACTCTATATCAATCAAATACACTGAATTTTGTTAAGTCAATAAATGATTCGTCAAAATAACTCAAAACTTCTTGAAAAAATAAAAATATTTGATTGCTTTTATAGCTACCAAATTTTTTTGTAGTCTCAACCCAACCTTTTTTCCAGTGTCTCATTGCATACAAATTTCAAATCCTATAAAGTTGCAAAATATTATATTCAATCATAAGACTTATGCAGAACATTAATATTTTAAATTATTCAAATGTTTGTGAACTCGACTTAAATTTTGTCAATTTTAAACAATCAAATTTTGAAATTTACCTCTTTATAGGATTAAAGATTAAATGTTTGTCTCTTATCCGGTCCGAAGGACCATTACCTTAATAACTGCTGTGGTTTTTTCATAGATGTATCTATAACACTTTGTGTAAAATTTATTTTTTCACTCTTTCAAGAATTTAAGGAGGTCAAATAAAAACAGCCTAAACGCCAAACTTGAAATTGTTCAGGGGAGATAAACCGAAATTCTCAAGAATCAGATTTCGAATTTAAAAAACAGAGAAAGAAGTCACTCCCGAGGAATGGAGGAACCGGAATGAACCGTGAAGAAACTGATTTGAAAAAGTGACTTTGTGCACTGAGTCAAAGTTGACTTTTAGACAAAACTGCTGCAGAACGACCGATCTCCAAAAACGCACTACCTCCAATCGACCTGGGTTCAATGTTTCTTTATTTACTTTTTTTTTAACCAGCTTCCAATTTTTATTTGGCAAAATATTACACTGGGTTAGTTATATCTTGAATTTGACGAATTTTTGATCCAACAAAGTGGCTTCCTTAAAAGATGGCGTTTAAGTCACTTTGGGTTGACACCCTTCAGTTGTACAATTATGAATATTGGCAAATGAAAATTAAAAAATTTATTTAATTTTAAATATTTTCAGATTTGGAATGCTCCCATTCTTTATTTTTGAATACTTTAGTTGGCGCTAAATTTGAAATCTTTCAAAGATAACATTGGAGTCTAGGCTGTAGGCGCATAAAAATGATGCATCTTCAATAATATATATTAACAATAAACACAATTCAAAAAATAATAATGATTGCAAAGGGTTTTAGAATAACAACCACCAGAAATTCAATTGAATAAAAATAATTGATAGAATACTCATTTCTAATGAATCAATAGAATCACAGTTGCTTTAAACTCTAAAGGGTCAGAGAAGACTTCATTACATACTAATTCCAGCACTTATTAAATGATGGAAATTATAATAAAAAATGGTGCATCTGTTTCTTGCGAATTCTCACGCAATCTGAGGATCGTTAGGCATCGTTAGTCTTGTCGGAAATACCGGCCGTGTAGGCGACCCATTCGATAGTTATAACCAGGAACACAATTGGAGGACAAAGGGGCCTCGACTGGGAAAAAGGAAGAGATGAGCATCCGGAAGAGAGGCTTGGTTTCTGCAACCTTCAGGATAGTCTGCTGTTTGATCGAGGCCACAATTCCAGTAAATTGTAAGTAGTCCTCTCTCTTTCAGGACATTCTTGATCGACTTGCTGTCACTGAGAGCAAGAAAGAGATAGAGCAGGAAATAAAAAAAGTAATGAAAAGTAAAGAGGGCGAGGGACGAGAGAACAGCAGAAAGAATTGTTCGGAAGGAAAGGCGACCAAAAAAATTACAAGATCGAAGAAGAGTCCATTCGGAATTGCAAATCGAAAACAGGACCAGATGCACATCCTGTTGTCGTACAGGTGACTTCCAGTCTGTCACCAAACTTGCGGAATAATATTTAGGTTACGGAAGACAGTAAAGAGATTGTGGAATAAAAAGCAAATGGTGGTTAAATAAAAAAAGATCTGTATATTCTTATTTACGCAACTATATCAAATTGAAGCCCTCAGAATATTCAAGAATTGTAATGGGGAAGATCGTTTTAAAGTTGTTTAATATTTATTTAATAATACGTATATTTAATTGGCCGTGCTTAGACATTTGTATTTGTTTCCATTCCGTTAAGATTATAAGCGACTGCAAATGGATGCAACTGATTTCAAGTAAAAATGATCACGAAATATTAATAACCGATAAACAATTTCCAATTGGAAGACTTATGAATTCAACAATCTGAAGTTGAACTTAGAAAATTATGGCCAAAAGTCTCAAACATGAAGTAGTAAATTTTCTCATGCACATAATACATATGATATTTTTTGTTCAGCCTACAGAATAAGTGCCGCACTTCATATCTAGTTTGGATCGGATGAAAAGAGAATCTTTTCCGCCCAGTATATCACAGGGCGAAAAGTGAGACTTTTCAGGTTGAACAAAAAAGGAATTTTGCAGCTGATTTGTCCCTAATTTAGTATCCCCTTCGACATGAAAAAAATTCGTGTATTTAATTATTGCTTCATCTACCTAAGGTGAGTTTCTTTAATTATTTTTTTTCCTTACCAAGCGCACGTGCAGGGTTGAACACCGGGTCGTTGTATTTCGATCCGACCCTCTAGCACATATCGTGTTTGTGAGGGACAGCGATACGTCCTCGATCATTGAATTGCAGATTCTGGGCACGGAACAGATGGATACGTCCCGAAGACGAACTTGCAGTACTTGCGTTCTTGACAAAAAAGGCCATCAAGATCTGCTGCAGAAGAAGGCCCGATAGCTTATCCCTCGTTCAGGGGAATGGACGGGACGGGTGAAAACGATGAAATAATCAGTTGCCCTTATTGCAACGCGGTTTCAAGATAAAGCGAATAAAGACGTACGAACCTCGAGAACGAGAATTTACGATCTACCTCCAGACTCTATAAGTGGAAATAATTGTCTCGCCGTCCTTCTCTCTCAATTTATTTCCCGCTGTTAGAATTTAGAATTTACTGCAAAATTCAAAAATAATATAAACGACAGAACAAGGTGTGAGAGTTATAGTGTTAATAACGAAAATCCACTTGCTTTGTGGAACATTTAATTTGGAATATACTTACATTGATATTATTATAGTATGCTGTTAATGAGATTAATGTTTTCTTCTTGAAAAAAAAGAATCGTTGCAGCGGAGCCTATTCTAAAACGACCAAAGCGGAAAAAGTATACATAGTCGGAAAAATGAAGTAAAATTTTAATTTGTTTTATATACATTTTTTGTCTAAGGCAAATGAAAATTATACATCATTTTTTCAACGATGTATAAACTATATATAATGTTTCCGAAAATTCAGTTCTATCGAGAAATCTGTGAAACTGAGAAACCTCTCCAATTTTAAACTTTGAATTGCTTCTGGTTTTACTATAATTTGTTTAATCGTAAACACTTCAAAGTAAAAATTGTTAAATACTGACACGCGGGTCACATGAAACTCCAAATATTTCTCCTCATGCGAAAATGCTACTTATTTAGAATTTGTTCAAAACTTTAATTTTTAATAGTTCAATCTGACAGTTTCGGAATAATTCAAATGTTTTAAATTGTTCTAATTCCAATGAAAAATATAAAGTATCCTATTTTGAAAATTCTAGATAAAAAATTGACTTGAAAGCCTTCACTGTTAAAGCAACGTTAAAATTATTGCTGATACGCGGTTGCATCAAACTAAAAATTTTACAAAAGCTCTGCGTCTAGACCGGGGTCTAGGGACGACACTTCAATTTGAAATTGTACAAATTATTCCAAATTTCAGTTTGATACAGATTAAAGACATGGGGATCAAGGTTTTAACTTAAATATAATTCATAGTATTAAGAAAATTTTATAAAATATCTTAGATAGTTGTTCTTACCATTAAGTATAAATTCATTTAAGTGAAGCCATATATCACTCACCTGTAACAAAAAAATGAAACATTCAGTTAACAAATTTCAAATATTGTAAGTTTGAGATGGTTACATTTTAAGCTAATATAAATTTTAATATTAAACTATTTCAATTTTCTAAGTGTGTAAATAAATTGACTTTCAATTAAAATTGTTGAACTTTTCTGTTTTGAATTGTTATAATTTTATAGATGCTTTCATCTAAAAATGTTGGTAATTTGGATTAAATTCAAAATTCCTGAAAATATATTTATGATTTCTATTCATAAATTGTTAAATTTTAAAAGCTCAGAGTGTTGGCATTACTTTATTTTTGTGCAATGGAAGCGCTGTAAAAATTTATTGTTTTAGATAATTTTTTTTAAATTTTGCAGGTGTCAATTTTTCAATTTAAAACGTTTGGATTTCACAAGTAGTTCACAGGTATATAAATATTGAGAAATTGAGAAAGCAGGATTTTAGAGAATTGGATCTTGTACGCACAGAAAAAAATTTATCTTGAACCAAACAAATTTTTTTCTTTGATATGTACATGCGAATTTGGTTAAATAAAGAAATGTTGGGTAATTGAACAAAATGTTAATCAATTAAAAAAAAGAGTGCTTTGGTTGAATCAGCCAAAATATTCGATTCAAATAACCGAAAAATTTGGTTTGGTCAACCATTTTGTTGTCCACACCATACGCATACTGACATACTCTATCGTTGAACAAACAACAATTTTGTTGATTCAACAAATTGTTTTCTGAGTGCAACCAGGTCAGAATTGATACTGGATGTACCGCTCCAGTTGGCTAAGTCAAAATAATGTCAAATCAAATAATGTCAAAATCTTCGTCCTACAGTTAAATATCTAGATATAATATTAATTCTTAATATCCATTGTCGGTGTGGAAAAGCAGATTCTTTATCGTGAAAATGTGGCGCGTTTTGCGCAAAGGAGTGGATAAAGAGTTTGCTTTTCTACTGCTTTTATTTTCCAGAGAACTGAAAAAACGAAGGAGCAGGCCTGAGGCTCGAGCCTCGAACGTCTGCGGAATCGACACTAATGAGTCGACGGGCAAGATAATTACGTGAGTGCTGCGATCTGACGGGCGGAGTCGCGCGGAATCGGTTTCGTCTCGGTTCTCCCCCGAGAGTGTTTCGAGCACAATTTGACGAAGGGCGTGGTTTCAGTGACAAAGTGCGAGACTTGTCGGAGCCCTTGTGATATATCATGAAACACGTGTCTCGCATCTTCGAATGTCTGTCCCGAGAAAGCTCAAAACTTTAAAAGAACCGCATTCTAGACCCTAAACGTCAAATAGCATATTTTTTAAATTGTTTACACGTTTATTAAAACTAACAAAAAAGTATTATTCAGCCAATAAGTAGGTAAAAAAAGAAATAACATCCCCAGGACTACTATCAGTTCACTTCACGAAGGTCCCACCAAAGTAGCTTTACATTTTTGAAAATTACTCGTAAAAGAAAAATAGAAGAAAAAAAACACATCTCTTATAGCTCCGTTTACCTTATTGCGCATAAGACATGTCCAATAGTGGCTGACCAGCTAATAACTAGCGAATTACCATCCCGAGTCAAAGTTTTAAAAGTTTCGTTTCAATTTCCTTATACTCTCCATATCTCATAGTAAAGATTCAAGCGAAACTGAGGCCGGAACCGATTGTGGAACGAGTAGGAAGGTTCAAAATCGAGTAAGGGGTGAAGGTGGAAAAATTCGAAGTTAGTGTCAAATTATTAATTACATTATTTTACATTGATATTTCGTCTGAAAAAAATTCTTTCTAATCAGCATATCGAAATTTTTTTCTAAACATAAATTTTTAAGTAAAAAAATCAATCTGTTAGTCCAGAAATAATTAATTTTTCAATGAGAAATCATTATTTGATTCCAATTTTACTTTAGAACATAAGAACGTTATTTTTCTCAAACTTTAGCTGTTTCGATTCAAATTGACGTCTTATCGGAACTATCATTTTTTATGAGATGACTTAGAAGTTAGTTTTGTCTTATTTTCTTCTTTTCTCAGACGAACTTAAAAGTTCTTTGTTGTTCCAGATGAATAAACTGGGCAGGTTATGGATCTAATACAACTTTTATTTTTTTTTAGTTTCTCTCCACATCCCGCACCTAGTGGAAAAATCTTCTGGCAGTCTGATGTCTGATCTGGCCCATATCTGGCGTCATCTAGACCGTCTAGTCATGACAGTCTAGTCCTGCTCAGATCTGGGACTGGTCAGCAATCCATACCATACAAATTTCTAAGTGTCAGTCAGCCAAATTTTTAAAAAAATTTTCGAAAAATTGCCAGGATGTATAAAATTATACAAAATAATAATAAATTGTACAAAATAAACACTATTCGAAATCAATGTTATTTTCTTATCGTGCTGTCAGTCTAGTCTGGCTCAGACCTGGAACTGGTCAGCAATTCATAACATAAAAATTTCTGAAAAATTTTCTCAACATTTTCGAAAAATGTGTAGGGTATCTAAACTTACACAAAATACAAAACTAACATTATTTAAATAAATTTCTGTTTTTGGTTACATCAATTTTAATGCACCCCATTAACAGGAGGAAATACTTAAAAAGTTTTCATCAAAATTATTTGTATTGACATGAGGCCTTTATTGAATAAGCATTTTTTGTCGCGACCCCAGAAAGAAGTGTTTCTTTGCTATACTAATTGTAAGACGTGTTAATAATTATTACTCCTTAATGTACTAGTTAAAAAAAGGCCGGCAATGAGCTTGTCACGACGCTTGCGCACTATCTTCTCCAACATATAACCTAGTCCTAGCGAAAACTAATATAAGGTGGTATTCAAGTTTTTGGTAAATTGCATGAAATTAATTTACATATGACTGAAATTTAAAGTATCTGTGAGTGGTAAGTGAAATTCATTTATGTGTAACTGAAAATTAATCTACGTGACTAAAAAAGATTTTGTATCAATTTCCGCTTTACAAGATCAATATTCACATTATTTTCATATTTATAAAAGATACATATGTACGCGGAAAAGCACAACAAGTTATATAATGCAAAATTGAGTTCAGTGTAGCTATAAAAAAGAATTATAGTCATTTTTGGTTAATTTTAGAGCCAATTTTCTTTTCATATTTTGAATAGTGCGCGCTAGAAGTAGTGGTCACGTGACACAAAGTGTATCTGGAGCAGACGAACTCGACTTAACTGGAAGCGACCGGCTGAATAAGCGGGATTGTCAACACAGCATCTTCGCATCTTTACCTCTGATTGTTATAAACAAAATGGTAAGTCGCGTATTGAAAAAATCCTTAAGAAAATCCTCGTGTCATTTTTGGACGAGGAACACGAGGAAATCCGCGAGGAAGTTGAAAATCTTCGCGGGTTTCCTCATGTTTTCCTCGTTCCAAAATAACGTGAGGATTTTTCAAGTATATAGTTTTAGCAGTTACGGGTTAAAATTTTGTTTGTATTATCCTAATTAGTTTGTATTTTTACCATTTTCCGTGTGATAATATAACACTTAAAAATCGTTTTCGCGAACATAACCTCACACTTTATACGTATGAAACAGGGCCGTGACACTCTGAAATGAAAGTGACGGAAATGTTGAGTACCGTCGAGGGTGGCCGCTGGCTGTACTTTTAGCCCGAAAATTATTCAAATGCATGGGGAAAGTGTGAAAAATGTGAAATTTTGTGCTTTTTATATTATAAAAACGGATATAAGTTTGTTGTTTTTGGCAAAGAGCTATTTTATTGAAAACAATGTATTGACGGTGTTGTAAAAAAATTTGAAAATAATTTAAAGTCGTTGCAATTGTTTTTAAAGATCGCAATCTTTTTTGTACTCTTTGAAAATCATTTACAAAAAAGTGTTGTACTATAAGAAAAAAAATATCTTCGAAAATATGCAATTAAACTTTTTTTTTAATCATAAAGTATTGGTAACATGAATTTTCAGTTAATATTAGGAAGACAATTTATTAAAGTTGTTATCCAAAAATTTGAAAACAGTTTGAATTCATCACAATTGTTTTTAAAGATCGCAATCTTTTTTGTTCACTTTGAAAATAATTGACAAAAAAGTGTTGTACTAAAAAAATTGAAATTTTCAACGAGATATAGATTAGAAATTTTATCGAAAATACGCAATTAAACATTTTTTTTTGTAAAAAAACGCAAATTATTGATAACATGAATGAAAATCAATGAAATTGAATTTAGCTAAATTGCTAGTTCTCTATTTAAAATTTAAATCTTTTTCTGTTCAAATATCAAACTGTGTATTATATTTTTCAATAAGAATTTATCTTCTTTGGTTGAAAATTGGATTAAAACTGAAACAATTTTTGTTGAAACTTTACATTTTTGTTGAAGATTTATTATTTTAGTTGAAAATTCGTCTTTTATGGTAGAAAATTAATCTTCTTTATTGAAAATCACCCTTTTGTTCAAAAAATGTATAATATAATTTGAAAATGCATCTTTTTGGTTAAAATTGTATTTATTCTGTTGAAAATTCATCTTTTTGGGTTGAAAATTCCCTTGCTTCGGTAGAAAACTCAAGTGTTTGGTTGAAAGATAATTTTTTTGTTAAAAATCCATATTTACTGGTTGAAAATTCAACTGCTCTGTAAAAATTTGTCTTTTTGGCTTAATAGCTCAACAATTTGGATAAAAAAGAACCTTTTTTGTTAAAAAATCGTCTTTTTTGAATGAATTCTACTGTTTTTTATATTGATTTAAAATCTATTTTGGTTATTATATCAACTATTACATTTTTCGTTGAGAATCCATCTTTTTTCGTCAGGAAAATTCAACCATTTTTTAAAAGTTGAAATTCTTCTTTGAACATTCATTTTTTTGTTGAAGATTCCAAATTTTGTGGAAACTTTGTACAACGTGCTGAAACCAATTTTGAAGTTGTGAGGTATTTTGTACACAAACATTTCTTAACTCAGAAGAATGCTAATTAATAAAGCAAATTTGTTATAAGAACTTTTTTTTACTAACCATCCTTGTGAATAAAAATGTAAAAAACGAGAGTGGAGAGCGATCGGGTAGAAATTAAGAAGAGAGTGAATGGAGAGTGAACAGAAAGTAAAGACAATGAAAGCTTACTCTCGCCTCACCTTCGAAAATTGCGAATTGGGAAATCCTCGCAAGTTTCGAGAGTGAGGCGAGAGTGAAATCTCCATTGCCAGACTTGACAGAACTTTCCTTTCATTTTCTTTTCGATTTTGTTTCATTTTCGACTAGGTCTTGAAAATAGAAATTCAAACGGAATTGAAAACTTCGACTCGGGATACTATCTGACCTGATGTTAGTAAAAAAAAAAGTTACACTTTTGCCCGGGCCCAGGCCAGACCATCTGGTCAGCGTCAAGACTGGAAACCGGACGTCTGGTCTAAGCCAGGCCAGCGCCAGGAGATATTTCCACGCGGGACCTGCTTTAAATTGCGTACTCTAAAAGCACTCCGACCTGGTCCGAAGCAGGTCGGACTCATCGGAGTGCGATGGAAGAAGTAAGAAGAAGTAAGAAGGAACAGGTTGGAGTACTTCTGGAGTACAGCAGTGCAGATAACCGAATTCTCTATGAGTCAAAAGCTACTAAATTTTAAGTTTTTTTATAGTTAATCACTACCCTATTGTATTCCTTTGAAATTTACCAAACACTTCAAGCCAAAATACGTAACTCATACTATGTAAATTATGTGCAAGAGATAGTACAGTCATCTTGAACTGCAGTTTACGTTAATTGTTATTAATATATAGAAATTTATTCTTTACGTATGTATAGGCAAAATACAAAAGCATTTATGTAATTTTTTTTCAAATTTTTGACATTTTTGTCAAATCAGTTAATATTGAGACGTGCGACAAAGAGTCAGAAAATCTCATAAGATTGATCTTATGAGATTTTGGGTTTTGGAAAGATGAGACTCACGTTTCTCGGTTTAAGCCTAACTTGCGGGAGATTTTTAGAATTCCTTGAAAAGTTTCTAACGAATAATTTCCGCCAAACAACTTATGGCTTATGGCTTATGGAGTCCCTAAAACTCCCCGAAAAACTGAAATCGACAATTTTTTGTTAACAAGCACATGTAGACTTGCATTTAATACAATAAAGTAATCTTTATTACTGTATAAGATATAAATTGTGTTTTTGTGATTTTGCTTTTACGAGTAATTTTAAAAATTGTAGAGCTCTGGAGGAGCCTTCGAAAAGTGAATGGATAATGGACGATGCAGTAAAATGTGCAAAGAATGGTTGGTTGTTGCACTTTTTGTTACAATAAATTAGAGGTTCTCGATGAATGCGAATAAATCATCCACATTTCTCTGTAAAAATCACACGAACGTTTCCTGATAGTTAGTGTTCCTGGTCGAGGTTCTTTTTAAAAATGACCAATTTAATTGCTGACTGCTTTTGCGTATGGTATGTACGAATATTGCTGAAAGTCACGCGAACATTACCGTGTTTCTTAATTACCATGATGTGAAAAACATTTGTAGTTACTTTCGATTCTGACATATTGTCAAGCAAGAGTAGAATATATAGGTTGAAAAAACATAGCGGGCATGCAAGAATAAGGGAATATGCTAATAAGAAATGGGGTCTGATAGAGAGATTGTAGTATAATAAGCAGAGTAACATTTCCGAGAAGAGAAATAATTACATTATTAAGTTAATGACTGTCTTCTTAATATCATTGACATTGTCGGGGCAATAATGTAATATTCAGTTGTTTATCATTTAAAAGAATTTCAATGCTGTAAATTGATTTCCTTCCAAACTCTCAATATTACCATTTTCTATTCTATTGTTTAACTTCAACTTTGATTTTTTTTTAAAGTTGAAAGTTTTCTATTTTTAATTGAAAGAATATGTGATTTTAGCAGTTTTTAAAACAGAAAACTTTTAAACTCAATCCTTTTCATATTTAGAAACAATGAATTTTGTATATGAAACTCAAACTTGATATTAGTTTTTGGATGGCGTTATTTTACAAATCATTAATTAAAAAATTAAAAATTGTAAGGAATATAATTTTTATAATATTTTTAAATTATAAGGTTGGTTGCTGAAAAGGTGACTATTTTAGACAATATGATATCGAAGAATCTATTTTTTTATATATGAATTTTACACGTTGATGAAGGTCGCGTGGCAAGACATGCGACTATATATGATAAAAAATCAAATATCCATCAGAATTATATACATTAAAAATACAAATATCTTAAAATATGGGGAAAACATGACTATTTTAACGATTTATTTGATTTTGATTCTAACGATCCTCCCTCTCATTTTATATTAATATTGAGTGTTATTACCAAACATTTTTTTAAATGTCACTCAAAAATAGTGATCATTATTCAGTTTTATTTGGACTCAGCGTTCATAAATCGATTTTTAACTACACTAAAATCTTCGTAAGTATAATATTGACAAATTTAGCAATCATCATCTCGAAAATGTCAAACTACACTCTTGAGATTTCTCTTTTTTAACTCAAAATGATGCTTTGATATAAATACTTTTCTGAGATAATTTTAGAACAAATTTATTATTGAAAGGAAAAGTGGAAATTGACTAGGGCTTGAAGTGGTCAACTTTTTGGCAATCATGAATGAAATGTTTAATTTGGAACTAATTTATTGAATAACTGTTCAATTGTAAGAGTTTTTAGTTTGAAATTGACCAGCTTTTAAGTTTCAATCTGATGTTATTAAATTTCGGAAGTTATCAATTCAAAGTCGTTTAACAATTAATAAGGTTTTAATTTAGAAAATGATATAAAGTGAAAAAGTTAAAACTTTGAATTCAAACTTTTTTATTGTTTCAAAATATAACGATGCTTCATCGAAAGCTTTCAATTAGATATTTTCTCGGTTGAACACGCGTTTGATAAAAGTTATTGGAGATTTTCCAGCGATTTCAATTTCAATTTTCTTAGTTTTGGAAAACTAAAATGAAATGTTTCTTATAGCCTAATTGTTATTACTAGATTATGAAATTCTTCATTTTTGGACGATTTTAACTTAAAAAGTTCAACTATATGCATTAAATTAAATCTCAAATATGATTTTAGAACCTCAAATGATATGTACAAATACAAATGGCTGAACTTCAAACGCTATTCATTAAAAGATATATAATTTATTATCTTCAATAAGAAATTACCCAGTGTGGATTGCTTTTAATTTTACACTGTAGAACTAAACGCAAATATTTTTAATGCTGTATTCAAAGTGAATAGTTTAAGGCTTAAAAATGTGAAATTATTTGCACTTGGAATAAATGTGGAAAAGTAAAAAGGAAATTTAATCTAAATTTAGTTGCTGTTATAATTCTTTAAATAAATAAAGGATGGTCAGTAATTACTGTTTTTGGTCCTACAATCAGAAAATATTTTTTCTTTTGGAAATAAAAACCAACTAAAAAAGATTTTATTTCCACAACAAAAAATTATTTTCTGATTCTAAGCTCAAAAACAGCCTATATTGATCCTGCTCCTTTGAAAACATTTTTCTTGGCAAAATAGTTTGGAAAAGTACCAAATAGTAGGTTTTCCAGGGCCTTTACAAAATTCCATCAGAACATTTCTACAATCACATTCACACCTTTCATGTTATCCAGGGTTTCCAAGCTCTGTAGTAACATTACATTTTTCAAACAAACTCGTAAAACGAGTTACAGAAAGGAAAATCGGATTTAAAATTGTCGAGATTAGCAATCAGCTCAGGAGGTGAATAAATGAAGGAAGATTTTTCAACTATTTGAGGAGAAAAACGATATGTTTATGTATACGTGAAGATTGCATTCCTCTGAATCATAGTTTACAAGCTTCTCCCCCTTTAAATACCGTTTTCTCCTTTCATCGTGTGCAACACAATCGACGGTTGGCGTTGACAAGATTTTTTTCCGTTCGAGTAGCAAGTACTTAAGGGCATGTGACACAGCCAAATACCTACATTACCGACCTCAATTTTTCAATTTTCCAAATTTTTTGTTGAATCTAAGAACTTTTTTTATAAATAAAATTTCGGGCTCAAACTTTGGAAAATGTATGAGAAGACAATAAACTACGTTTACGTACTTTATTCGATGATGAATTTCGCAAAAAATTATTCTCGAAAAAATTAAAACTGGGTGCATTTTTTGAACCTAAGAACTTTTTTTATAAGTGAAATATCGGCTTCAAACTTTGAGAAATGCAAGAGCCGACAGTGAAGTACGTTTATGTACATCATTTGAGTATAAAAGATGCAAAAAGAAAAATTTCAACTAAATGTCAACAACGCTTGCCAGTTCGGTCGGTATTCGCGATGAGCACGAAAATGCGAAGTCTGGCGGCCACTGAACGAGGCCAATAGCGATTTCAATACTTACATAATTCAACATTGAAACAACATATTTCACTCAACTTTTATGCTGGACACAACTTTCAAAAAATATTATTGTAAGAACACCGGATCATCAATCTTTGACAGCGTGGACCCCATATTTCAGATGCAGACGAGTCAGCTGATAGAGCCTCGATTAGTGGCCGCCAGACTTCGCATTGTCGTGCCCATCGCAAAAATACCGACCGAACTGGCAAGCGGAACCGGAGTTGACACTTAGTTGGAATTTTTCTTTTTGTATCTTTTATACTCAAATAATGTACATAAACGTACTTTACTGTCAGCTCTTGCATTTCTCAAAGTTTGAAGCCGATATTTTACTTATAAAAAAAGTTCTTAGGTTCAAAAAATGCACCCAGTTTTAATTTCTTCGAAAATAATTTTTTGCGAAGTTCTTCCTCGAATAAGGTACATAAACGTAGTTTATTGTCTTCTCATACATTTTCCAAAGTTTCAGCCCGAAATTTTATTTACAAAAAAAGTTCTTAGATTCAAAAAAAAATTCGGAAAATTGAAAAAGTGAGGTCGGCAATGTAGGTATTTGGCTGTGTCACATACCCTTAACGCGGACACTGGTATGCAGAAACAGAATCCCTGAAATGCCGAGCGTATGACGGAGGCGAAAAGGGTGAGTCTATTTTAAAAAAAGGAATCATTTTTTCTCCTTGGTAACAACCATCTTAGAGTGGTCATACATTACCCAAGTATTTTGGGATCCCCGGTAACGCGCCTGATGAACTTTAAATGAGGAGTCTCGCATTCTTGAGTAGCTCGTGTCGCACTCTTTCAACTACGATAAATGAGTGCTTCTTACTGGTTTCTTCCAATCAAAAACTACCCATTTCATTATAAAAAAATAGAAACTTGGAAAAGAGTAAAATAAAGTAGAATCTCGATCTGAAATTGCCAAGACTTGAAAGGTGATTGAATTTTCAAGTTTCTAGAGTCTATAAAAAGTGTGATGCTTTTTTGGATCGATGTTTGAAAGATGTTTTCGCAGGAGTGCTGAGGTAAGTTAGAAAGTTAATTAATCTTATTTATTGCTCGAGAAGCTAATCATGTCCTGCTCGTCTCTGGAGACAGTGCTTTTTTCACCTTGCCATTTTCGCAGTGCGAATCGACCTAAGAATAATAAATTGTTTTATCTTGGACATTCTTTCCTCTATCGACATCGTTAATCTCTCTAATCCGGCGAGCTTTGACTTCTGGTATTCTCGTGTGTCGTATTAGGAGAGATCAACTATAGTAATTTGTTGTTCTCGCTTCGACGGAATAAATTTCCACGTACTCGTTTCTCGGATCCGCGGGACATTCCTCTGGAACGTTACCGCGAACCCTTCTGTGACGCGAGACATGGAAAATTGCCGCACGTTTGCCTTGCAAGATTATTAACTCCGGTTCCGCTTCCTTGAAGAATTTTCCCCTCCAATTTCCTTAAAATATCAAAATAATAAATTATAATTTTTTTAAATCAAATTCAAGCAGAAAAATCTGGTGTCCCGGTAGAAATTGTATGTAGTACTACCAATGATAACTGTTCTGCACTGGCCCACTACTGGCGAATGACTGGCGCGGTAATAAAATACCACTTTTCTGGTATCACTGGTACCGCTCAAATTAAAAAAAGGTTAGCATGGATGACCTGGATAATTCCAATTTGTCAGTTTTCGTTGCAACTCCCTTAGGACAAGAAAATCAATAATAATTCTACACTTTTTACAGTCGTTGTTTAGTGTAATATATTGTTGATCATTTAAATTTAAAGTAAATTTGTGAGTCATAATTTAATGATTTAATTTATTAATTTTGTATAGAATGTATAGCATTGATGATCGAACGAGGAATGAATGAAGAATGAATGTGGTGCGAGATTCGCGATCCGATTTGTCAGAAGGTGAATCGCATGTTCAAAATCAAACTGCGAAATCGAAGGAACTCGCCTTACCGGTTCTAGCGAAAAAATTAATACGTGACCCGCGCAGGCGCGCACCTTTAATAAAGAGTACAACACGCAGTAAAACGCAAGTGTGTATATACGAGACACAATCCGTTGTTCAAGAAAAAACGATCGGCAGGTACAGAACCTGATCCGGCTCCCCAAAGGCCGCGACGATTCCTCGTACTGGGAAAGCCATGTCTTCCCACTACGATTCTATAGTCGCATAGTCATATAGTCTATGTTCTATTACTGTATCATGTTCTCCACTTAAAATCAGATAGAAATATTCATAAATCAAACAAATTCAGTAACATTATATTTTTTGATTGAAATAAATTTGGACATTCAGATTACTTACAGAATAAACATCAGTGTCGTCAAATCAGTGTCAAATAAATTATTGAAGAAACGCATTTTCTAGTTTGTTTAATTATGTCCATAGAGTACAGCTCGAAACTACAAAGCTGAAGTTTCACCCAAATGATTGAATTTTTGAACAAAAAAGATCAACTTCAAGCATAAAAAGTTGCATTCCCAACCAAAAAGTTACATTTTCAAGCCAAAAAGATAAATTGTTTAAACGAAAGTTGAATTTTTAATCCAAAAGGACGAATTTTCTATTCAAGAAGACAAATTTTTGAGTAGAACAGTTAGATTTTCAATAAAACAGTCGAAACATAAACAAAGAAATTCAAATTTCATCCAAGTAGTTGAATTTCAACCAGAGAAATATATTTTTATTTTAAATGAAAAACAGTCGAATTTTACCAAAAAGATAAATTCTCAAAGAAAAATGAAATATTTGGTATTTCAACCAAAAAAAATTTTAATTCGAAATCAAGAAAAGTTGAATTTAACCAAAAAATAGTTAAATCATCAACCAAAACAGATTCATTCATCCAAAAAGTTGTATCTTTAACAAAAAAATAGTACATTTCTACCAAAAAGACGAATTTTCGTTATAACAGTTAAATCATTTAGCCAAATCGTTGAATTTTAAACTGGAAACGAAGATTTTCCAACAAAAATTCGAATACTTAAATTTGCATTTGAAAAAATTGATCTTTAATCCGAAAATTTAAAAAAAAATTCAACAAATTTTTAACCAAAGGGATGTATCTTTAACTACTAAAATGAATAATTAACAAAACAGTTCAATCAACTTCCAACCAAGTAATTGAATTTTCAACTAAGAAGATTAATTGTCTACCATAAAAGACTAATTTGCAACAAAATATGTAGATAAATTTTCAACCAAATCGTTGAATTTTCCACTAAAAACTATCCATTTGTATCCAAAAATGGATTAGTTGAATTTTCAATTACGAAAATTGATTTTAAACTAAAAAAAAACTAGTTTGCAAAAAAAGTGCAATCTTCAACCAAGGTTTTTTCATATTGCGTTCTATGAATTTAGTTACGAATATTTCAATTCCGATGCCTATTTAAAAAAATAACTATTTTCTTAATTCGATAGCTTTTGCTTAGTTTTTTAATTTAAATTTTTATAAGAAACAAATCCTCTCAGTTATTAAAATCAAATTTTCTCTTTTTTCTCAGAAACAATGTAAGATCAAAGTTTGCACATCAGAATAAAAAAGTCCACCAGATTTAAAAAATCGTTTTGCTCACGTGAAACTGATAGGATGCTTACCTATTTAAGCAGAATATTTGAGAAAATATGGAAAAAATATGAAGTGTGAATTCTTGTTCATTATTTTCTGCGAAATTCGAAAAGATTAAAAAAAGATTTTCTGGAAAAGTCCACGGTTCATATTTATTCCCATATGTTTTTCTAATTTTCTGCTTAAATAAGGCAAGTATTCTATCAGTGTTATGTGGGCTAAACCATTTTTCAACTCGGGGATTTTTTTCAGAAAATTAATTTTTCGAATTTTCCTCGTAAACTATTCAAGATATTACAAAAGAGCAAAGCGTATTTTTTGCTGAACTTTCCTATAGTTATGCACATTCTTATATTTAAATTCTTTTAATCTAATGTAGTTTCCGAGAAAAATGCGATAATTCAATTTGAAAAAAAAATATAATTATCGGTATTTCGTGAAAATTGACTTTTTATATTTTCAAATAAATCGACAACATTTTGATCATTTCGAACCTTTTTTAGTTTTCCGACATATTTCAAAACAGGATAGTAAAAATCACCAAAACTTAAGAAGAAAATTAGAATATCTGAATTGGGTCTTAAACTATTAAAAAAATTGAAAATAGTTTTGTATTTTGTGAATAATGGACTTCAAAATTGAAATACTTGTAACATCGTAGAAGTTTTGTTTCGAAAATTGGAAAAATACGTGTCGCCTATTTTTTTCTAAGATACAGCTTATAGGCTCATTTCATGCAGAATTTCATTGTGGTGAGACACCCAGTTATCGCCAAGACAGTAGCGATTTTCCATTGGCGTATATGTAATAAAAGAATGGGGACAAAAAATGTTATTTGAAAAATTCCCGAATTGACAGAAGAATCATAAAATTCTTACATAATATAGGAATCCAGTATCAAATTTTCGCAAATAAGTAAGGCAATAAATGTTAATTAATAAGGAAGATGGTAACCCATATATTTCTAAATGCTATTAAATTAATTTTTACCTTAAGATGTTCCATTTTTTCATGAAGTAACTTTATAATGTTAATTTCAATGTAAAACAATGACTCATTTCAATACCATGAATGATTCCTAAATTGAAATCGATTAAAACTTTTCTATACAGTGTAATTTGTGCATCTTTTCGGTATTGGTACTGGTCTGATACTGGCTCGGCAGAAAGCCAGCAGTGTAAATGGTACTTGACCAGTACCTTCAATCATAATGGTCTCAGTAATACCTCAGAAAAATAAGAGATGCTGGCCCAATACCGTTCACATTACTGGCTTAGTTCCACGCCAGCTTTTTGCAGTAGTGTGCCAGTTCAGAAGATGCACGGAAATAATAAGTGATCGAGACCTTACTTGACTGTCCAATAAGACTTCAGGATGAGCCACAAACTTCTACAAATTTCTTATAATGTTCATTACATCGCTTAAGACAGTCCTCGAAATAATCACATGTCCGTGAATTATGCCATGACTCTCAAAATAGTAAAACTGTATTCCGAGAATGATAGAAAAATTCGCTGACTCTTTTAATTATTTCCAGGATTATCTTGAAGCTTGTAATAAAGATTATACGAAATTTAAAGAAATTTGTGCCCTATTCTAAAATCTTGGACAGTCAAGTCAAGTTTCGACAACTGATTTTTTCCCTGCAGTTATCAAAAATGATTTTTCTAGTACTGGGCCAGTACCCTTAATAGTTTGGCGCAGTACAGCGCTAGTTTAAAATTACAATTTATATACCGTTTGAATTAGAAACATTATCCTTGGAATTTACCCACAGCTTGCCAAATAGGACTAAACTTTTTTATTTGAATGATCAAAGCGAGTGAATGACGGATTGCGAAAAAAGTGTTTACTCGAGCGATCAGGTCGAAATGGAAGAGATAGTTGCCAGGTGAGTGAGTGCCAGGTTTGATGGAAATGGAAGAAAGTCCGATGGGATATCGCGCACGCGTTTCTCCGATCCCTATACTGTCCGCGCAAATACGCATTGCACACGAATCAGACATGCACATGTATTAAGCATGTATAATGTATATCTGTATACGAATATAGATTCGTAATACATGTATTCGTAACTCACGTGGAAATGTATAGTACATATTATGTGGGAAACAAGGAAATCATGCGGAATTGTGAGAGCTCAAGCGCAGAGTTGGATTTTTACATACACGTGGAAATTGTAAGAAATGTGTGTATCACTCTGTCTCGTAGCTTAGGGTGAATTCAATGTATAGGTATACGAGAGTTTTAGTGTACGAGAGAAAGGCGGTTTGAGTTTTAATTTATGTCGGAACCTAGGAAACCGCGGGGATCAAAAAACTCCCCGACCTCAACATGTGCCGATGCAAAAAAGCACAGCCGTTATAATTTATACGCTAAAAGGCGTCTATTCGTGCCATGACGTACAGTCGTACACTGATGTCACGTGGCGACCAGAATTCGATGCTATCTAGGTAGATAAAGAATCGAGAGTATAAATACAATTTCGGGGATGAAGACTTAGAAATGGTCGAAAATGGCGTTGTTTTATATTTCTTAGATTGGAATTAACAGTAATTTCCTACCTATGAGTATATATAAAGTACACCTGAATCCAAATCCAAATATGTACAGACAACGTTTCCTTCTCTATCATTTAACTTTATTCACGTGCATGTTTCCCTATACATATAGTTCCGAACAAAGGCAACTGCGAATAGCAAAGCTGTTACAACTTCCTGCAATTCAATTTAATCGATTCTTCAATCTGAGAACCTTGAAGTAAAATTTAAATCTCATCAATCCAGGGGAAAAAGCAGAAATCTTTCATTTATAATTCTAAAGTTACTAACGAGCGTATTTCTGAAGGTCGTTGAGCGAGTAGCCATCATACAGGCTTTCGAAGTGTCGTCTCGAGTAAATTGGCGGATCCAATCGTTCCGACTGACCCTATAGGCCTTTAAGGCTAAGACAGAGTCAAGAGAGAAAGAAGGATGGAAAGAGGAACCTGCAGTCTACAACCTGCATCAGCCTGCATGAAGCGAAAACGAGCATAGCGGAAAAGGAAGAATAAAAGAAGCGTGTCTTTAGCGGACGGGTCGGCCAGATCCCGCCTGGACGATAACCGGAGGACACATCGCCACCTCGACGCGACGATCATAAAACTTGGGCAGGTAAAACGCGGTTCTTTTGAAAGCCAGTTGGAAGGACGGACGGGAGCTGGTTATAGGTTAGGTATTATAGTTCGGACGACTACTTTTGCCCGGGTCTATCACGAGGGTGCACGTACCGTACATGTACCTTCGGGGTGGTCCATGCGACGACATCGGTTCATTAATCGACCAGATACAGAACTATGGTAGTATGGTTGTATGGTAGTATGATACCCTGAGAAAATATGCGCTTTACGAGCCTCGATGAGCCTATAGATTCTCTGGACTTAGCTAAGAGACGACTACTGAATTTTTAGTATCTTTAAATCCACGCGCGACCCACATTCTGCACTCATTCTTCCACCTCGTTCAGTTGTCATAATGTGTGCTATTATAGAAGATATGCCACCTAATTTATTGGTTTGAACAACACCGGTGGTGTCCCTTGGAATTATCATAAAGTTGAACACCTGTCAGCTGGAAAGAAAATTTTAGAAGTTAGAATAGTCCTTTAGTGATGCATTTTAGGTGGATCTACAATTTCATTCTAAATCATAATTATCATTTGCAATCCAAAACCAATTTATAGATGGTAAACAATTACTACTTAAAAATTAGTAAGTAAAAAAGGTTTTTGTTAATGTACATACATTAACAACCACAAATATCAATTGTACAGTAGTAGTTAGCAACCCAAATGGAAGATAAAGATATAGTTCAACCAAATTGCCTGATGATAGAAAAAGGTACGTGAAGATTATAAAGAAAGCTTAGACAATATAGATGTTAGGTAGTTCGAATCCCGCCGCAAAATTTGTTCCGATTTTTCATAGGTTCGTGTGTATCTGTAAAAATAAATATAACTTAAGCGTTAGTCTATGTTAATAACAATATAGTAAATATAACCGCGAAATATACATATTTTTTAACTTGGCTATACTGTTTTCTAAAAACTCGTTAGGAGTCATCGAAAGTTTCATTGACTGGCTTCGAAGCATTAGTGTATCAGTGTTTCAAGAACTCTATTCCTCTGGTCTTCACATTTTCATTGAAATTACTTTTGCACTTTCTACAACTCTTTCTACTTTTTAAACATGTATCAATCAAAGTTTCTAAAGACGTTTCTTCCAATTTATGACATACGTACAGCCCTATCCTAGAGTGGTTGACTTAGTCATTCAAAATTTCAACAATTAATTTTTTCCGTGCACCGTGCAGTGGTTTTTTGGAGAGGTTAATATGAACCGATTTGTTTGAAATTCGGAAGGCGTTATTATTTTGTCCGCATTGGAAAAAAATCCGAGCGTTTCGATTTTAAACTTCTCAAAAAAGACTTTCCAAAATACTTAATAATAGTACATTGTTAACCGAGTGGCGAAACTAGGGGATTCCCAACGAGCATGACGTTTTATGCGATTGGTAATCACTGGTAATTATGCGAGTTAGGAATCGACTAGTTCCCAATAACTTGGTTAACATATTATTTTATCTGCATACCGCGAAGGGAAATGCGATTTCGGGGCCTGGCGCGAAACAGTAAAAGTGATCGGTTCCACGATCGATTGATGCAATCACGAAAATATGGGCTTAAAGGTATTCCATTGTTCGCACCCAGCCCTTGACCTGCTCGTCACGGGGGGGGGGGGGGGCTATTGTTACGCCCGAGTCGAATCCTGGCATTGAGGTTAAAAATTTAATATTTCCAAACTTTTTCGTCACTAGTGTGGAATCCACCACTTTTACTGTTTCGCGAAAGGGTCCCAACATCGCATTTCCCTCGCAAGTATTAAAGAAAACTTGTTGCTTTAGTAACAGATTGTAATCCTCCAACAAAAAATTCTGCATAAGTAACATATTACAATAAAGCATGGTATTGTGAATTCAACAATATAATTGCGAGTATAATGTATATACTCTTTAATTAACTTCAATGTTTATACTAGTGTCACCTAAACTCCTACTATTTTATCAGTTAAACATTTTTCATGATATTCCTTCAAGTAGCAAACGATTTAATAAGTTACAAATCTGAATTTAAAACATCTATCATTTAACAACTTCAATCTCTTTGGGAAAATAAAATTCCTTCGCTACTTTTGCTTATACTTAGCATTACACGAAAAAATAGAATTTTTTACAAAAAAAGTGTTAAATCTTTAATTTTTACAATAAAGAAAAACGGCGGTTTAAAAGTTTCTGTACTTTATAAGAAAAATATTGTCAATTTGCAATGCTCTTCAGAAAATAGACTCATTTGACAGTATGAAGTTGGGGTTTTTTTGGGTTCAAGAAAATAGAGAAATTAGTGATCACAACAATTTAACAGTGACTGATATTATTAAATGGTATTCATTTTAATAGAAAAATTGTTCTATCAATAATTGAGTTCTGCATTACCACCATTGGCACAGTTACTGAACTCTATTTTTTGTCATTTTGCACCATATACGTTTTCGGCTTTTTCCACCTGAAGATACTTGCACTGATATAAAATTGTGAGGTCATTTTGACCTTGTGTGCGCTCCGAGGCTTAAAATAAACTTAAAATGCAAAACAATCATCGAATATAAAGATAAAGTCAGTTACTTCATTATTATTTTCAACAACTTATTATCTTTTATAATGAATATATCGATGAAACTTGGATGCTGACTTTTAAAACATAATTTACTTTTGCAATAATATCTGGCTTCGGACTTTTAGTACTTTTTTCATTTATAATATAACGTACTCTGAAAACAAAGAAAATTTGGTGTTTTAAATGAGTGCTTCTACGGCACCATGCAATTGAACCCACTAATATTCTAGCCCTTTTTTATTAGACAGATTCCGTGAAATTCGTCAACTGTATTCAATTCAAATCCCTAACTTTCCTAAACCAATTCCTCTTACCATCTATAACCATTCGAGTATACATCTGAAAAGGTCTCCCAATAATATTTACTTATTACTTCCTTAGGGATTCCTTTTTCATTCCAGTTAAAAGTTCCTAAAGAATTTTTGCTGCAGGTTAACAGCGTCAACACTTTTGTCCTATGATGAATATTTTTAATGAATTTTAGTGCATATTTAGATTTTTCTTTGAAAAATGCATTGAATTTGGTGAAATATTAATTACTTTTAAAGGGTGTGGGGTCTACAATTTTTATGCACAGCATTTTTATCGCAGAACAATATTTTTCGCGGTTGAAAAAACATTTTTTAAAAACAAAAATTGTTATTCAGTTAACTTCTATGAACCTGCACCACAAACCCAATCGGGCCTTTTTACTGGGATGCGAAAGGAACCCGTAGGCCAAGTATCAAGTCAAAATTCTTGGGCGACGTTTTCGGAAGTATACCCAACTATTCCCCGAGAATTCAAATTTAATCTCATATTTTATTGGTACCAGCTGGAATTATGGACTGTCAATCTTTGAAAGTCGTGGAAGTCGTTTAGAAAATTCATTGATAGCGTTCTGAATTGCGAAGGGGTTCGCTGTTTCTTCAATTTTTTTTCTCCAGCGTCCAGCTGACACGTGACGAATGTCTTGCCTTGCCAATCGTTGTCGACAGATCTTACAGCTTGCGGTTTTAAAGAGAGGTAGAAACACAGAGTGACTGAGAGAAAAGCAAGTCCTTAAAGTGATACAGAAGGGGAAAGACAAAGTTGATGAAACGGCACGGGACAACTCTCCTCTCAGTTGAACATTCAAACTTTTAACGAGGGCAAAAACTCTCGAAAAATCGACTTGTAAGTGGGACTAAGAAAAAAAAGAGAAAAACTATGCAGTAAAAAAGACTTAGGGTTTCGGAGGGTACTCTTTCATGCTACATCTCACTTTTACATTCGTAACGAAAGCTCGTCCTAATAAAGTCATAAACTATTTACAGTCAAGAAATTGTGGGATGCAAAGATTTAAAAAGGAAGAGAATAAAAACTAATGATGTGTTAATCTTAATGTGTTTCATCCTGAACAGATACAATGCAATTTAATCTAAGAATATCTAAGCGAATGGAGTAGACAAATATTTTATTTCGTGAGTATGAAGTGGTCGTTGTAGGGTTAATTAAATCCAGATTGCAAGATCCTTTACATCTTTTAATATTTCTAAATAAAACAGTGTTACAAAATCTTTAAGGCTGGAACCTAATTGAAGCTGATGAAAATTCACTATTATCTTTGAAGAATTGAACCTAAAAATTGGTAAGCCTGCTTGATGTATATGTTTTCTTAATATAGAGGCTGAATTCAAAAGAAAAGAAAAAAAAACACTTCCTGGCTTTGAATTCGTAATAGAAGCCCAATCGCAAAACCGTATGATGCAAAATTCTAATAAATCATGTATCATAAGTCTAGCTTAAAAGAGAATACAGGTGAAAATTGTTGAAATGAATCATGATGATATGAGGGCAATTACTAAAGAAGATGTAAAACTTTCAATTCGCTCTCGAACGAAGCCATTTGCGGCATCCTTTGCTTGATCGAGCTGATAAACATGATAATTAGAGATTTTAATTCACCATCATTTTCCTAATTGCACAAGACCAGGGAAGTGTAATTTACAATCTTTGGCTACATTATCTGTAATACGGGAAGAGAGGCTTGGTGACAAAAGTTAAAGCACTCTGCTCAGTGAACAGACTCTTGGTGTGTGTTAAGTATACCAAAGACAGGTGCGCCAACTCCTGCAGGAGAACATACAGTATCATAAGAACTTAGCTATCCTTCATTAGCACTCTCGTTCCTCGTTACGGGCCAGCTTCTTTGGTTAACGCACATATGTGCACTTCTGTTGCCGATAGTAAGCGGTTATATATACAACTGCAGAAATCGCAACTGGCGGCCTTCCCTCGGACGTTTTGAAAGTCGGTATCCTGTTATGTCATCGAACATTGATCAGAAAAACGCTTACCGTGTCGATCCATCGATTCCAATTTACCGATTTGCTGCGCTGCCGGGGGCAAATTAATCTGCAGATCAGGTGGTTGGAAATTTTTCTTTCTTAGTGTCTTGATTGTTAGACAGGAGAGAAGCGAAATTTTTAGATGGTAAGTGGCGCTTGTGAGCATAGGTGGAAAGTATTCGTTCTCATTTGAACGTGAGAATATTTCTTTACTGTTACTTTGTTAGTGGCAGAGTGTGAAGAACATAGGATTGTTGCTATATTAGGAATTGTGATCATATGGCTTTTCTTGTTTTTCCAATTGACGCAAAGAGAAACACTTTTATATCATACTTAAATGACTCTCTTGAAAAAGATAAGAATGATGCATTTATAATCGCAGATTCGCAGGTATTTTTTCAACCATAGTCACTGTCTTTCACAATACTTTGTATTTTCTTTGAAAAAAAATCCAATAAATCAACAGATATTTATAAATTGCTACAATATTATATAAATTTGCATTATTATCAATATGCAACAAAAACTCTTCAGAAACGATTCATGTTTTGTCATCAAACAGTCAAATTACGAGATGGAGGTCTTCTGCATCAATAATTCTAATCAACCTCATATAGGAAGCCTACATCTCAAATTAAATCAAATTGAAAAATTGACGTCTGATTTATCAGGATCCAATTCCCTAATTATGCATCGTTTTACAAATTGAAAGACTACCGTGATTGTATGAAAATGGTTAGATTGTTAGGACCTATAAAGGTTTTGGAAGAAGTGTTGCTGGTTAGGCTGGCGTTCAGATAGAGAAGATGAAAAAGGCAAGCGAGATCGCTTCGCTGTGCGGCGACATGAGTTTACTTTTATTTAAACGTTCCTTCCTTTTATTTAGGACCTGACCCGCCGGTCATTTTGCTTCTTTGCCGCTGACCGGTGTCCTCCGGACTCGGAATTAATAGCCAGGCGTACTTCGCTCCACGTTGGCAAATATACCTATATCCTCCGGAGTCTCCGCTTAAAAAACATCGGAGAATCGACCCGCTTTCTCACGGTTCCCACGAGAAAAAGAGTGAGAAACAGTGGGAAGGAAGAAGATGCGAAAAAAAGACAAAACAGGATTAAACGAATCACCAAATCTTTCGTGATCCATCGATCCCGTAACGCCCCAGACGTTGACGATTGCGTCACAGCATATATCGCATCGGCTAGAATCATATAATGATTTCAGAACGAGACTATCTCTTTGAAATCTTAATTTATGATCGGCTCGGAATCAGTGAGAGTCTTCCTCGCAACGACTTTATTTCAGTATATAAAATTATATTGCGATTTGGAAACGACTTTAGTGGAGACTGACCTCAGACTTGACACAGGAATGCCATTAGCGGTAGTCTTCAGTGATGTTAGATGATACCTCATCTAGGTCATTTGGGTCAATAATAAACTGTTGATAGCGCGCTAAACATATCGTATCAGCTGATCAGAAATGTCAGCTGATTTACCCCTATATGCTTTTGCAAGGTGACTAAAAATAAAAAGGGAGATGGCGCCAAAGAAAGATGTACAAAATTTACACATGGTTTGGCATTGTTCTAGAGATTCATCACTGCGTTTGACAAGATTCGAATTAAGCGTAAACATTCTAGTTATTGTTTAGGATATTTTTCAAGGCTTGCATTATGTAGGGTAAGAGCACCAATTATTGTCACCTTAGCTGAAAATTGGTGCTCTTACCTATTTCCCTGGCAAAATTCAACCTCTTTTCTACTTGAGCAGTGTTCATATATTTTCTCATCAGAATCCATCTGACAATTGTTCAGAAATAATTTTGGTCACAATAAAATCATCTTGGGGAAAAAGATCACCAAAACCAGAGGCTTTGCACATAATTAAGTTCTATTACGAATGACTCACTGTTAAAATTTTAAAAAGTCGTTTTGATTAGTTCGAAAAATAATCACTTTCAAAATTTAAACTCATGAGGGTTCATCATAGGTTCAGATATTACCTAAGTCCTAAAGTTAACAGAGAAATTATTTTAGAATCCTTTTTGAAGTAGAGCATGTGCAAATAATTTAAAGTCATTGATCGGCTAACGTCAATGAATGTCTTACCCTATTGTAAAATAACCCTCAGGCTTTTGAAACTTAGCAAAACCACATTGGCAACATTTTAAGAGTGAGTAAGTCATAGTGGAACTTGATCATATGCAAAGCCTCCGATTTTTTGGAAGTCTCAGGAATAGGTATCAATTTTCAAAAAATATGCCCACATAATGTTTCAGAAGAAAGTGAGGGAACTGACCTAGCTTAATAAAAATTTCCATTCTTCAAAATAAGAAGCAACAAAATTCATGCCAATGGTTTCCTCCTTCTTATTCCTTGAAAGCAACTATTTCTTAAAAATACAAACTTTAACAAACCTGGCCGAGCTAGGTTTCAATATATTTTTTCCATTTTCATAAGTTTAAATGCAAAATTTATTATTTTCTAAAATTGTAAAGAAGAAGAGAATACATGGTATGTTGTCCGTAATTAGTGACGTCATAAAACACCATTTGCCGCCTTAACCTTTTACGATTTTCCTATTTGCTTGGTTGCATAGCAACTAAGTTCCTCCTCTTAATTTCAAATTAATACCAGTAAAGTCTGCAGTGGTAGCACCCAGTCTTTCGAATCCTCGGGCTTAAATCAACTCCACAAGGGCTTTTAATTCTGTCTGTGGCAAGTGTCCGACGACGCGACGGAAGGGCGAATAAATTCGAGAGGCGTACTCGTTCGAAGAGAAGAAGGATTGTGAAGGAGAATAAAAAGTAAAAATAAGGTAAATTAAAAGAGAAAACCAAGAATGAACAGAAAAGTAAAAAGGAAGAGAAGACGAAAACCTGGAAGATACCGGTAACTGCAAAACGGCACTCAACACCCTGGGGCGCACGGATGGGTGCACGAACGCCAGGGGCACGCCTGACCTCCTGCCAGACATATTAAAATGACGCACGGGCGATCCCCAAACCCCAGGAACTTCCTAAGACCTAAGACCCATACAAACTATTTTGAGGATGACAACTGAAAGCGAGGAATTCGCCACGCGGCGCAAACTGAAATGTCTCCAAGAGTTTCCAAGAGTGTTTGTAAACAAGCTGCCGCTTGTCTTTGTTTCAGAAAAGCTCATTCAGTTTCGAAAAATACCCCATCATTAGCCTTTGACACTTCTGAATAGATAAAAAGAGTTTATGGGGAAAAGGCACTTCGAATGTCTCTTAGGTGATTTTTCCTTGTCTGGTGATAAAAGGTTCGGAGGAGAGTCTTAATTTAAATTTTCAAGTCTTTATCTTCAGCTGCCACAAAGTTGGGTTCATTAGTACTTTACAATCCCTATATAAGAAAATAAAAAAATAGGAGACTAATTGCGATGATACAAAATATTGTAAAATTAAAATAATATAAATTAAGCATCATTTAAAATTCAGTATAATTTGAGTATCTTTAATCTTTATTTTATTTCCAAAATTATGTGAAAAAACGTTTCTCTGAATGAAAACTCGAGGAAATACGATTTAAATTTGTTATTAACTACATGTTCCATTAACTAAATATTTTTTGTTTGAGCTTAAAACATATATTGTTCATACATAAATAGATACTGCCTGAACAACATTTGGCAAAACACATTTCTTTAAATTTTTACAATCGCGTTTTTTAATTGTCGAATTTCATTAAATAATGAAAATATCGATGATAAAATGAAGGGTGGCAGTTTGGAACTGGATAACCAAAATAATTTAAGAAAAGGATTCTTCAAAAGGTTTTTGAAAATGAATTTTTCAACTATAGTGCTTTTGACAATTTGTATTCTGTCAATGTTTTTCATCAAATGTACATCGCTATAAAATTATGAAAATAATATTTTAGAAATTATTTAACTACAATGACCTTAATATGTTTATATTTTTACTATACAGCTAGTCCGGAGAATAAGGTTAGAATCGTTAAATCTATTGAAAATTGGGGAATAACCTCAATAGCTGCTATTAACGTTAATTAGATTAGATATTATCATATTGTCAACTCATCTAAACCTAAAGCCAACAACAAACATCAACATTCTCTACGAAATTTCATGGTTTAAAAAAAAAATTTTTTTAATTTCCAAAGGCACTATCTATTTAATTCAATGTCTCTCTTCAATCAATTAAATTATGCACTGAACTTACAAATATTAGATTCAATTCAAATAAACATTGGAATTTTATCATTAAGCATTTCGTGTCACAAACGAAGGAATTTTTTGCATATATTTGGAAGCCCAAAAGCAATGTTTTTATGGTGGAAGACAATCGATATGATTGTCTTTTTTAGCTAGGCACTATTTAAAAAAGTTATGTGAACTTATGTTATACTTGCTAAACAAGAGTTGAAAATATGAATCAAATTTGCGTGAACAACTTGAAAGAAAACAAAGCAATTTTAAATGAAGAAACTGAAAATATTCGTGCAACTTTTTTGGACCATTTTATCATAATATTATTTGTTTTTAGTTTCATATTTATTTATTATAATTTTATTTTTATTTCTATTAAATGATAGCCCGCATAAAGTTTGTAGTTCTTTTTGAGATGAACTATTTTACTCCGGGATATTTTTTCGTATCTTGCATAGTTTGACCGGAAACTATGCGCTTTATAATGGTACTTAAGAAATTTGCAGATCTTTTTGAGGTGAACAATTTGCTTCTTAACATTTTTTTTATTTTGAATAGTTTGACGCAAAATGGACTTTTTCAATAACATGAAGGTACCTCCCATATTCAGAACATTTTTTGAGGGTTCATATACCTAAACAAAAATTGCTTGTGACATGATTAGCACAATTGAATGATAAGAAATGGTCACTATCTGCCGGACTGAGTGTGATTTTTGGAAAAAAATTACTTTTATATAAATAATTTCTAATGATAACAGAAAATTCAGTACATTTTAATTTCAAAATTAACAATTGTTTAAAAATAAAAACGTTATAAAAGAGATTAAAGCAAAGGTTTTTATCAAATGTTTGTCGCTATACATAATTTGTAAAAGAACATTTTTCAACTATAATATTTTTTGACCATTTGTGTTCTTACCACAGTGTAAATGTTTTTATCAAATGTCCATCGATTACATTTTTAAGGAACATTTGAATAATTATTGAACTACAATGTTTTTACTACCACAGAAGTAATTTCTAATGATAACAAAAAATGCATTACCTTTTAATTTTGATTCAAAAAGTAAAAAAATCAAAATGTTTAGAAATATTGTTTAAAAGCGGAACAAACATTTTTTTCATAAATTCTACGTCTTTAGAAAATGTTGTTTAAAAAAGTTTTCTTACTAAAATGTTTTTTGACAACTTTGTACTTTTCTTACTGCAGTATACATTTTTTCATCAAATAAACTTCGCTATACATTTTTTACAGAATATTTGAAGAAATATTCATAATTATTAATGATACAAAAAAATAACACAAAATTTAAAGTGAAATCTAAAATAGAAAAATGTTGTATAATTTCACAGCTGCGATATTAACCAAAACTAAAACTTTCAATTGTAAAGTTGCGTCCCTAAAATAAATTAAATAATTGTGACAGATTTAATAATATTCACTGGCGAGGGCCACCATTATATGCCACAATGTTTGAAGCAATTTACTTGTTTTCAATTCACCTGACCCTAGAGCCAACAACGAACATAAAAATTCTCTAAAATTGTATGTTGCATTTAAAGAAAAAAAGAATTTAATTTCAACATTTAATTTACTGCCTCCTCTTAATCAATTAAATAATGCAATAAACTTACAAATTTGAAATTCAATTTAAATAAGAATTGCAAGCTTCGTCAGATTTTTTGTTGCCAAGTGAAGGTTACAGAAACAATCTTAAGGTTCTCTACAATAAGATAGAGGGGTCATGAAAATTCGATAAGTTGTACTACGTGATTTTGTAAGTGCTAATAAAAAGAAAACTCTATTTTCAACTCACAGGTTTTCTACATTTTTATTTTCAGCACGATATTTCTTTACAAATCCATTTTTTCCTTCGATTACTGAAATAATTCACTATTTGTCAATCTTTCATTTGGCAATCTTTCAAGATTTCGGAATATTCTGGGATTTTTCAATGACAAGATATTTTGAAGTAAAACAAAAATTATTTTGTATTATTACGGGATTATATGGATTCTTTTTTTCATTTCGTAATTTAATAGTTTGATACATTATATTTTTAATCAAGAAATTTTTAATAAATACTATAATGATTTTAAAGAAATATAACATTACATTTTTAATTTATTATATACATCTTTGAGCCTTTCTCCTTCAATAAATAAACGTCTTTTTTTTATATGAGTTTAACGCACTTTTTTCAAGAAGTTGTATTTTTTCAGAAAAATAAATCATTCTGGAGTCTAATAAAGAGTTAAATCGACTGTCTAAATCCGAATTAGTAAGAATGTACTAATTCAGATGTAGAGAATCTAAAATATTTTAATGTTGATAATTAAAAGGCAGGAACTAGAAAAAGACAGGTCAGGATTTTCAACACACTTTCAATAGAATTAAGCATTCTTATACGGACTTTAGTTACTCATGACTAATCATTATTAGCAAAAGGACTGAAAGTTTCGAATTCCTCGCGATTGTACGCTGCCGCCGGATCATTTCGAACGCTTCTGTTTCAACCTCATTTTCCAGAGTCAAATCTATAGACTTTGTAAATCAAACATTGAGACAAATTGGAGGCACTAAGCTACCCTATATTTAAATCTGACAAATTTATTCTAAATTGTGCTATATGTCAAATAAGGGGACTCTTGTTTAGAGTGTAAATAAATAACAGGTCTGCACTATCTGCAGGTAAGAAAATGCAGAATAAAAAATATCTTCATCCTACTCTTCAGCAGAATAAATTCAGACATTGTAATTTTAGAAATTCCTTCTAGGATTTATTATAGTTCGTAGGATCAAGACATAGTGCTTGTTTTGTTGAATGCTTTTTTTGAAGAATTTCAGTTGTCCTTGATTTTGAAGTCGATTACTAGATAATCTGGAATCTCGAAAATCTGGTCACCTTCAAACCAGCCGGGACAATGACTTGTTGGACGAGACAGTTAGGAATACAGAAGAAATATATCATTTATGAAGTGTCATAATCTACTTTTCTACCTGCCAAAGAGAACCAGTGATTGATTGTTTTGCGATAGGCGCTAATCTGATGAGCTCAGTCAGGTAGTTAAATATTGAAATAGAAACCCCCAGAAGACTATGAAGGCCTAGAGCCCTAGAGATCTGAACTCTAAAGTCTAAAAGCTTCCCAGATATATCAGAAGACTTGCACCGGCGAATCAATTCATAGTCTGAAACTAGAGAGTGATATTCGGAAAGAAAATAAGAGAGATCCCGATTCTGAATAACCAAAACAGAACTGATTGTTCAAAACTTTTAATTCAAGGATTCATTTAAATATGTTCAACAAGTTTTGTATAGGAAGATTGAAGAAAGCAAGGAGCAATTTTGAACAAGGAAAGAGACAAAGGAAAAAGCAGATCAGCTGTTCTCAGGTGACGTTTACGCACCTTTATTCGCTCAAGAATTTCAACCAGGATGTAGTCACGACGCTTTAAAATGATTGCAATGTAACTAACGTTCCTTTTAAGTGTCCCTTCAAGACTCTTGTCAGACGACGACCTTGTAATCTCTATAAGAGGTATGCCTCGCAGTCTCGTCGGACATGAAATTCACGATAACGGCCACTATCTCCTACATTGTGTATCAACTAAATTTAGCCTCGATCATCAAATATGAAGCGAAAAAGAAGGTTGCTCATTTTCAGGCATACTACTGACATTTGATTCAGTGGATTTAAATTCTAGCCCTATCAATTTTTCAATCTTCAATCTTTGTTTTTATTAAGCATATATTTCGTTCATAGTGAAAATTGTATTTAATGGCATGTAGTATAGATCAACAATATCAAGAAAAGTATTTTAAAGGTGAAATTTTCGTACATTGTGAGAAATTATTTTTAGTTTAGGTATGCAATTTATTTAAATTCCAAATATATTGTCCACTAGCGAAGATTCATGTTGCAACCAGAATATTCAGCAAATGGTATTTTATGGTTTTTTCTTCCAGTTACTTCAAAAATGATTCATGCAATATTTAAACTATATTAAAAGAAAAATATATTTGGAATTCACAATACTTTTATTGTAAGTTTACAATACATTTATTAAAATTTTACTTTACATGACAGTTCTTGCAATTTCATATTAATATGAAATACACAGAGTGTATTATTAAGCGTTGCAAAATCACAAATAATTTAAACAGTGCACTTATATACTGTTCATTTATCTGGCATTTTGTCTGTTCAAGTCATTCAAAATCTTGAATTGGTTATAAAATTTAGATATTAATAGGCAGTCATCAAAATTACAATTGTAAATACCGAATGAACAGTAGCCAAAGTTCACGAAAAAAAGTACTATGTTTCTGCCGCCTAGTGAAATTCAGCTATATCTCGAAAATAAAATTCAATTTTTTTAAACACCAATGTATAAAATTTCACAATCCAATAAGGTGTTTACCGGCATTTTTCAAGATTTCATAAGCTTTAAACAGTGAGGATTTTCAAAATCTTTGAAGCTATATATTTGAAGTTTTAACCTATAAAATACAAAATCAAGAATTCCGCAAAAAATGACCAAAAACCCCATAAGTCCATAAGAAAATTTTAAAAAAATCGGGTGGATCAAATTAGATAATCTTTACCCTAGAGCACAAAAATCCACTTGCTTATTGCTACAATACCTTAATATGTAAAAGGTAAGTCATATAAAAAAAAATATTATCAAAATAAACTTGCTAGCACCACTTTGCCACATTTTTAATCTCGAGAATGAAGCCCAATCGTTTTGAACAGCAAGATATAAAAGATAATAATACCTTCGACCAAAGCACAAAGACCCACGCTTCGGGCTGCAATGGCAAAAACTAAAAACAAGTGAATAAGTAAAATAAAGACTCACCCTGTCGTACTGATGAGTCGCTGCTGTAGCCGAGAAGGGTTGGAAGGGTGCGGGCCTCGCCGGGCTATGATGGGCCGCATGTGGATTACCATGTGAATGGGGGTGTGGGGCCGCATGGGGGTGGGTCGGGGGTGGCGGTGGCCTCTGATAGAGGTAAGGATAATATTGATACATAACCTCGGAACAGCTCATCACCCCCCCCGGGCCCGGCACCCCAGAGCCGGCCTGCCGACTTGTGTACCCGAACGTTGCACCACCCACGAAAGCACCCTTTATTTCTTCCACACTCGTAATCTTTGCGAATCTTTAACTTCCTCTTCAAAGCTCACCGATTCTAGTCGAACAATCACTCTCTTCTAACTGATAATCTCAATGCATTATATCCAATGATCTAATAGAAATCACCATTCAAAACACCCTACAAACAGCACTTTCTGGCCAAGCACATTGAATTCTTCACACACTTTAGTAACAATTAGATCAGTTGACCTACTTGGAAATAAAACTGGAGACAGAAGTGTTTGGAGATAATTAAACCGACCGTAAACAATAAAAATGTATTTCAGTTGTTAAAGCCACATTAAACTCTTGTTAGCAAGAGACCAACGCGTTTTGATGATCAAAAATTAGTCTGTTTTAGAATCACCAGAAGTTAAAATCAACACTATTTTCACTTAGAATTGATATCTTCTAGATAAAAAGTTCCTCTTCAGTTTGTCTGTTGATTTAATAATCCTATTCCTTAGATGGATCAATTCAACCTAAACGAATTGTAAACACCACATTGTGGGAGGATCAGAGTTTTCATTGTCTCCACTGATTGTTTGCACCTCCTCCACTGACTGTATTCACTGTCTTCACTATCCTCACTAAACCGAGTTAGAAATGATATCACTCAACAATCACTTCACCAGAACCTTGTTACCACGTGGCGTAGATATGTTTCCTCTCTCCAGGCGCATCAAATACTAAAGTTTACATAAGATTTCCCGATGAAGAGCTAGCCACTCTCTTCTCCTTCTCCCAGAAAGTTTCAAAGATATATTCCTGAGATAAAATATTCTTTGCACCCGGAACTAATTGGTGGCACCCCAAACCTGCGATGATGTGTCTCTGGTGGGCAAACACAGACTGAACCCCAACTCCGTGTCACCCTATTCGGATGGTGTAGGTAGTGGGGTCTTTTTCTAGCTGAGTCTCGCTCTCTCCTGGTGTCTCAGTCTTTTTAGTTGGCTGACTGGTATCCTGACGAAGGTTGGGTTTGCCAGATCACTTCAGGGCTTTCGAGGGAACGCCTCCTGGTTGTGCCAGAGTGAGCCAATCGGCTGCCAGGAACTCGGCATCCAATGAGGCGACGGTGCCACTCCTACGCCACCGAGTCTGTATTGATCCCACAATGAACCCGACTTGCTGGTCGCCTCGGCCTCTACCGTGGTATTAAGAAGTTCTTGCTCGGGTTAAACCATCCCACCTTTCAAACACCCACTCACCGAACCCATCCGGCCCTCTAGTCGCCGACACCAGTCTACCCACCTACGGAGAGACTCTTCCCTACCCCATGGATGCTCAGTGCTCACCCAGTCACCCAACCCCGAGATGCAGACCGAGCACATAATGAGTCTTAATTAACAGTTTCGCCGTGTTTCGAGAAGCTTAATTTTCGAAGGCAGTGCTTCTGAGCGGCTTTGCCTCAGGAGAGAGGAATTTAGCGAGCTTTTTTCGGGGAAAATCGCTGGGAAGGAAGAGTTTGGTAATACTTTTACGTGCGGTTTAATGAGGTGGTTGAGATGATCCTGTCTGACTTATTTTCCGGGCGAATGATGAGATGAGCTGAGATGGGTATAGAGAGATAGACCGTGGGACTCAATGATGACGATCCGATTTGAGAATTCTTCAAAATTTTTTACAACTTCTGAAGAAATAAAAAGGAAAGCATGCTTTAGTAGGGTTTATTTGACGTTTAAAAAATGTACCCATCTCTAGATTCAAGTTCACAATAAATTAAATGTTAACAATATTCTGATGTGAAGAAAGTATATCCTCTGTTAAAAATATGACGATATCCATTGTCCAAATAGAAGATTCAAATATAGATCTATGCAATGAAAATGATTTTAATCTATTTTGAATAACAATAATATATCGACACTGTTGATGTATCTTACAATCAGGCTAAAATTTAAAAAATCTAAATCAGACGAGTTTAAGATCTAGGTCTTTATTGATTTTTGAACCCATTTGAGGGTCTTTGGAAAATAACTGATAGTTACATTTTGTCACATTACATATTGTGGGCGTTCACTTCTAATCTTCGCACCTTGAGTGTAATATTGTGTCATATTGGACAAAAATTTTGATAATAAATTTTGTAATAGGAATAATTTGATATAATAAAGTACAATAATTCGTTTCAAACCCTAGATTTTTCTTCAATCGGTTTGAAATGAAAGAGGGCTTTCAGAGGCCGTCCATTTACCACGTGGACAATATTTTATCGCTTTGGCCCCCCCCCCCCCTTGTGGACAAACGTTGACTTTTTACAACCCCTCTTCCCCGACTCCTCTGTCTACCTGAACTTACTTCATATTTTTAAATAAAATTTGGATATTCATGGTATTCAAAAGCAAAGAAGCCAAAGGAAGCTCTGAATAGCTGAATTTCCGGTTTTTCTTGAAAAAATAAGCTTAGTGATACAAGGAATAAAGTGCAAACAAAAAGGAGTGAAAATTTTCTATTCTCTCATGTTTTTTCTCAAAAGAAATCCGCAGATGCAGGAGACAATTTGCCCACGTGGATTTTGGCTAGAACTTCCGGCACCCCTCGTTAACAATATTGGATTTCTTACATCGCCCCCCCCCCCCCCATAACTGTCTACATGAAATATGGCTGGCCCCTTATATTGAACTGAATGGCTCTAAATATGATTGTAATTAATAGATAATTGAAAATATATTAGGAAAGTTTAATGGATATGCATAATGATGTAGAATTTTTAATAATTTTAAAACAATTTTTCCTGTGAGGATGATAGACATGAAATTTATAAATTTGATATCTTAAATGATCCTAATTTTTCCCTGTAAGTAGTAACATACTTTCTGTTCAGACTTGCGAACCCCTCACTTTGTCAAATCCTGGCTACGACGCTGGATGAGACACTTCGAATAATTTGCGTAAATACATTTTTATACGAGCAAAAAAGAAGTTTTCATCAAAAGGAAACTTTATTCTACTGGGTAAATAATTCTTGGATATAAGTAAAAAATGTAAACATTTATTTGACAAAGAAATTACATAATTTTTTATATACATATAGTTTAAATATGTATTTTCAAATGGTATTACCACTTCACTTTTTTGTTACGATGAATATTTTGATGTTGAGAGTTTCTTAATTATATAATTCTTTACCTTTACTCTAGTTTAGAATATCTTCAAGTAATATATAGTAAAATCACAAGTCAAACATAGCAACTCGCACAAAATGCATGTAAATAAAGGGGTTTTAGTCAAGGTTTGGTCAAGTTTGGTTCTCTGACCAAGTGATATATGCTTATCAAAAGTATTATTGAAGAGGCAATTTCGCCAAAGGCTTTTTCTATATAATAGTTTTATGCACGCTTTGAAACTTTACATTTTTTCAAAATAACATAAAAAACAAGTAACCTTCAAGACTAAAAGGCTTATAAGCCTTTAGTATATTCCTAAATATTTTATTTATATACCAGAATAAAATATATACACCAAAATATTGTAAACATATTCAGAGTTGCAAGGCATTTCCGAGTAATAATATTTGATCTTTATTTTCTCTTGGGTAAACACTAATCCAAGACAATTTCAAGCTATTCGCCTGCATGTCTCGTGAGACGGAACCAGACTATTGTTGATGTTTTGAGACAAATATTTTCGACTTGAGGACAAAAATTTATGTCTTGAGACAAGATTATTTGATTTGAAAAAAAAAACCAAAAGATTGATAACTCGAAGACAAGCCAAAAGGCTCTCATGGCCTCCGAGGGTAATCACTAATCCGCTCTAAACTTTACAGAATGTTTATATTGTTTATCTTCATGGTATTTATTTTTCATGTATTAATACATTTTTCTATCTGCAATAATTATTTTCTTTGGATGACGAATCTAAATCTGTTGCCCATTTTTTCCTAACTCCAATAGTTCACTATATATACTGTTGTTGAGACCGACAGGTTCCGAATTTTTAATTTCAAAATCAGTCATTACAAAATTACAAATTTTCACGGTTGTAAAGTTCTAATACTTAAGTAGAAAGAGAGAAATACTCTCAATCAAATGTTAACTGTTTGCTTCCAATCTATCTGGAAGTGACAGGTCCTGCTGGTAGTAATAAAATCAATATAATACATAAATTATTCTTCCGTGTCTCCAAACAAGTCTACCTGCGGTCTTGTCTTTGCACAGCTACAGCAAGAGAAGTCTGTATATCTCCAATGTCTAGTTTCTAGCTGGTAAGACAGAACCAGACATCATGGTCTTGAAGACATATTGAAGATATTCAAGACAAAATCTATACCAAATATTTTTACCCGGGAGTTTTCAGATTCTGCGTTGATGTATTTTTTCACAAATAGCGGGTGGCATTCTAAAATTTTCACGGGATTCCAGGAAACAAAAATCATCTTTAACATTCAACTTTTAATTTATGAAAAAAAATTACTTTCGAGATACATCTGAGTGTTGAAATGAAGCGTGATAAGTTGGATTGGAAAATTTTCTAGGTTTCGAGAAAACAGAGGAGAATTTTAATTTATTCGGCTTTAGGTGCACGTTATTTCAACTTTTGAGAGTGATTGAAAATCTAATTATCATATTTTTCACTTCTTCCCGAGATACTGCAGTGCTAAGTTAAGTTAAAAGTTTGGTAGGAAAAAGTCATCTAGTTCATAGAAAACTAAGGGGAAAAAGTGGTAAATTTTTCTCAAATAGTAGATTGGGACCAAACCGGCCGCCGGGGAGAGTAACATTGGTATTCCCTCATCATTTTAATTCTTATTTGCATCAGACACTCTATTTTGTTAGAAAAATGATGCTATAAACTTAAATCTTGGAAAACTACGTTGTAAAAGAAAAATGATAAAGAAAACAGTTAGGTCAACTAAAAAACGGAAGATTCGCTGGCAAGAATATAACCTTTTTCACATTAATTATTGAAATACTTACAGTATGAAAATTTGATCTATACTACTAGAAAAG
>CAKNXH010063915.1:153601-175313 GCA_932178445.1 Andricus quercusramuli
AATTTTTCCACATTAATTGAAATACTTACAGTATGAAAATTTGATCTTGCGGTAGATAATGCATTTTTGCATTGAGTAATTATAAAAATTACACGTTATTCAAGTTAAAAATATACTTAATTTAGAAAATGGCTAAGGGTTTAACATCGAGGCGAAAGAAACCAACAAATGTTTGGTTAGTAACCCAACTGTATAATAAATTTGCTCGATAATACGAGAAAGCTCTTTAAAACCCGTGTAAAAGACACAGAAATCATTATATCTCTCAACGATCTATAGCAAAATGTCAACGAATAAGAAGTCATGACACAGTTATTAATATATTTTAAATCGAAATATCTTTTACTTCTTGCGGTGTATCATTAAAAGTAACTTTTCCAATGCAAAAATACCAAATAACAAACCATCAAATTTTTATATCACAAGATATTCCTATTTCAGAAAAAAAAACTATTGTAAGTCTTGCCCCGACATTATGCAGGGTGAGACCGAAGAATTGTAGCTTGTTAGAAATAATTAAATAATTAAATCATTGTTTTATGAAGCTAATTAATACGTATGGAAATATAATACACAATAATGTGGGACTGTTTTTTCAGAATTTTTGGATCAATACAGAATATTGATTTTTGAAAATAATATTAAAATAATAGGCTTTCATGAAACAAATTTCCCCTTTTATCTCAAAACTTTCATAAAATAATGATGAATCCATAAATGAATTGATCTAAAAAACACCCTCAACACTACAAGGAGTTAAGAGAGGACTCCATACATCAAATTCGATGAAATCAACTAACAATAAGCAATAACACTTGAAGATCACCACACCGAAAAATGATAAACAATTAAACGATATCATGAGCCCATAACCAGAGTCCTTTTCGCTTCCTCATGGCCTTTTCGCGCTTCTTTGGAGTTCATTCGTGCACGCGCAACCCTTGGCGAATCTTTCATTGAGGGTTGTTCTCTAGCATATTTCAGAGATCGTCTCTCCCATTCATTCATCGCTAGTGGGATTCACCCCAATGGCAATATCACTGACAAATTTAATGCCCAACTATTAGCAGCGGGGTGTACGAGTACGACCTACTCTATTGTCAAGTGGCCACGTGCGCGATGACTACCCTCACGGTGATCCGGTTTGATCTGCAAGCTCTCGCATCAAGTCGAGGTTACGAGTATAACACAGAAGGGTGCAAAAAATTCTAGTCTCCGAACGTCATGCTCGTCGGGGAAATATATTGGATTTAGCCGACACCACTGTTTGAGGACCTGCTAGATTACACATGAGATTAGATACCGGTGACATTAGATCACAATTTGATACGGTCAAGTGTTTAATTCCTGTAACGATAGAACATAATTTCACACATCAATTGCATTGCAGTATAACGAATTTATAGAGAAAATATCGAATCGAATTTATTTTGAGAATTGTGATCAAAAAGCGTGTCCTGAAGAATAAAGTCAATAGGGACAAAAACAAACAATTTATCCTGAACTAGAAAACAAACATGCGCGCTGCACGCGTGATTATTATTTGTTTCTTGCCTCACGCAATTTTAAAAATAAAATATAAATATAACATTTTTGTACTTTATAGTATCTACGCTAGGGTAAGAGCACCAATTCTTGCAACACCCTCAATTGTTGGCACTCTTCTCTAGTTTTTACGAAATAATAAGAGATTAGAGATACATAGCAATTCGTTTTTTATTTTTTTTAATTATACAGACATTTTGCGTAACAATGTGTATTCATCTTATGCTAGAACATGACTTATGTGTTCTGAAATTAAAAAATTCAGCCTTATTTACAGGGTGCCAAGAATTTACAGGTTTACTAAGAAAATCTTGAGATAATTGCAGTTTTTAATTTACCCGTAGCAACGTTATAATTCACGGAGGTGACTATTTTCTTTTTAGAACTTTTCGAGAAAATGTAACAATTGTCATTAGCACATTAACTGAGATTCAACTATAATTTATTCAATAAATAATATGAGGTGCAAATGAATTTTCAATCTGAAGCATCGCATGCAATTCTTGGCACCCCCTGCCAAGAATTGGGATATATGTTCTTACAATGATTTATATTCTTGGCAATGGGGAAAAGTATGGTTATGTTCGTTTTTTATTTTTAAAAAGTAAGAATGAAAGACTAAAGTGAAGGCAAAAACGATATTTTAAAGTAAATTACTGGAACTGTACTTAAAAGAATTGTGTAAGTGAATTTAATTAATTGTAAGTGAATTGCCTGTTATTTAGAAATAAGAGTTAATTCGCTACTTAGCGATGTATAGATTCAACCACAAATCAGTCTGATGCAACACTCATAACCCTGACATAGTCCGTCCAACAAAAATGTCTGTGATTTATATTTAGAAGAAGAATCTTCGAATGTAATTTTTAACACTTCTGAAAATGTGTTAAATAACGATAAGGTTGATTTAAATAGTGTAAAGAGAAAAGAACTGTTTTTTAATCAGATTTCAACTCAGTGTGCAATTACGGAAACATTACAGGAACCTATAGATTTGAGTTGCAAAGCGATTTCAACCAAAAATGTACAAGAAATTGCTCGTAAATATTTCATAATAATATATGTCCTCTAATTCCAAAATAAAAAGAAAGTCAGATGAAGGAAAAAGTCATCTGTGCTTTAACATCTTAGGCATGGAGACATGAGGACAATTGAGGCAAATTCAATTGAAGGAAGATAAAGCTCAGAATAATAAAGTTGAAAAGCAAAAACAGAAACGGCGAAAAGATATTTTTAAAAAAGCCATGAGAAGATAGTAAAAGAAAAAAGTTTAAAACCAAAGAGACTATGAATAAAAAAAATCAATCTTCGAATATCAACGATTCTACTCATCCTGCTGAAGGAGTTGCTAGAAAAAATAAGTTAAAAGCCAAAGACACTCATAGCAAAGAAAATCGATTCTCGAAAAGTACCGATCCTACTGATTCTGTTGAAGTAGTCAAAAGAAGACGAGGATATGACCATCATTTTTATGCTCACGAGCTTATTTCAATTATTTGTTCAGTTTCTAATCAATGTTGAGGTAAATAAAGCTCAGCATTTGATACCTTCTTAAATTTGCACTGTATATATTATAATTACATTTACCACACATGCAATTTTTGACATTAATTTCTTCCTCAAAGCTTGAAGTTTGCCTCAACCTGCCAGGAATTGGGTACCTTAGCCTATTATCTAAAATAATAGAAAATCAAGAACAATATTTTTTGTATATGATGAAAATTGATAACTATAATTCAAATTAGAATTTTTCAATATTATATATTCTACTTTAGAAGTCTAATGATTATTTTGAGATTATCTTTGTTAAAAAAAAAACGCTTTCCAGTGAAAAACACTAAAACAACATATTATCGTTCAAATGAAGGATGTCGCGGCAAAAGCATGTGAGTCCATCGGGACAAACTTTCCAGGAGAACGAACAAACCTTTTAAAAAATCAAATTCTTAACAGAAAATAAATGCGAAGGTATATTCGAGAAATGATGGAGCCGTAGAGATCTCAATAAACAAAATTTTTGAAAAGTTAATACTTTTTCGACATACATATCGTCAAAAGTCGACTGCTGTCTAAAATATGTAAGTCCACGGATTCTCTAACAGAATTTTAGATCCCAATTAACATAAAACATATGCCTGAAACATTATAAACGCATCACGAGACAAATCGAAGGCTGGAAAGGGAAAAATTAAATTTAAAAAATCGTTTTTTTTCATAAATTTTACAATAAAACAGTGTTATTTTCATACAAAATATTTAGTTTCTTTGTACTTTGTCACTATTTAGTACAGCAACAGAAAGTAGTTGAGTACAAAGATTCAAATGTTCGTATGGATGCTCAGAGTTTATCCAGATGAAAACCCACTTCCGTTTTGAATTTGGATACATCCTTTCCCCGTAGAATTTTAAAGAATTTTTAAGCCAATAAAGCTTGTTTTAATAAAAATTTCACTTGTATGGTTGTGCCGCGACACTTTCTTCTTCTTCTTTTTCTTCTTCTTCTTCTTCTTCTTCTTCTTCTTCTTCTTCTTCTTTAAGACCTAATGCTTTTTTAAATCACCGATTTCGCGTCAAAAATATTAACATAACCTAAAATTGTTCAAAAATTATAAATCTTCTTTGAAATCTATATACTGATTTCCGGTAAAAACTGCATTTGTACAAGAATTTACATTCGTGAAAAATCTGCGTTTCTAGAAAAAATGTAATCTTCTTTAAAATAGAATTATTTTTACTCAAAATACCGATTACCGGTATAAAATGATAAAATAACCTAAAATTATTGAAAAATTGTGAATCTTTGAAATATAATTTTGTTATTAAGAATTCAAACATGCGATGAAAAACACTTACATAATTGAAAATTGTTAAACATTGCAAACCCTGTTTATATTACAATTCTTTTTATTTAAAAATTGTGAATATCCTTTGAAAACTCAAGGTTTTTGAAAAAAATTGCAATTTTGTTAAAACAACGAAAAATTATGGTTGAGAATGTGGAAAACCAAATCGTTTTCTCAGTAAACCTGGAACTATTCAAAAATTGTAAATCATGTACGAACTATGATAAGTTTTGTTTAAGAATACCAATTTCTGGTATCAAACGCTAACGTAACCAAAAATTGTAAAAACTTTTGAATCTTGAAAATGAAATGATTTTTTTTTAAATCTCAATTTCCAGTAAAACGCTAATATAATCGAAAAACACTAGTTGTTCGAAAATCTGTTACCTTTGAAATCTAATAATTTTTCATTACAAATTCTAATTTCCTACACTCTAAAAACAGACTATTGACTGTCAAACGATTCCATTCACTATTAAAGGATTTTCCATTCAAAATTGGCATGAGAGGAAATCCTTTTACAGTTGAAGGATTGTCGTTTTAAATGCTATCCTTTAACTGGGAAAGGATTTCCTTTGATCTTGAAGTGAAATCTATTGTCGGGCAATAGAAGGAATAATTTGAACGTTAAAAGAAAACTTATTGCATGATATTACGTGCAAGAAATGTACAGAAGCCGAAATTTGGTGAATGTAAATATAAAATCGATATAAAATCGACACTCCACAAAATCATTTCACAAAGAATGTCGTACGAACTTTCGATTGTTAAAAGCAATAAAAAAAATTTCTACTTCGATTGTCAAAAGCGTGAAAATCAATATGAAAAGTGAGGTTATGCTGATCAAAAATTGTTCTTTCAGTACAGGTACCTTCCAAAGTTTTCGCGTCACTATCTGGAATTCCTAACTTTTTTCAGAAATCCATATTCTACAGTATTTCACAGGTTTTTTCACTCACTTTATCAATTAATAAATCAATCATGCAGTGAACAAATATACTCACGCACCTGCGCATTTTCTCCGCCAGCCAACAAATGAAATCCTTTAATAGTTAAAGGAATTCTTTTCAAATTCAAAAGAAATCGTTCATCAGTAAAACTACTTCTGTTTTGCATTTAACGGATAAGTCTTTGAACAGTGAAACGATTCTATTGATAGACAGAAGAAATCTGCTTAATTTCAAAGGACGCATTCTGAAAGGAACGTAATTTTACTGTTAATAGACTTTTTCTTAGAGTGTATGAAAAGGACATATATTGCATAACCTAAAATTGCTGAAAATCGTAAATCTTGTTAGTGATTTTTGTTTAGAAATGTCTTTTCCGGTTCAAAATGCTAACACAACCTAAAATGTTCAGAAATTGTAAGCCTTCATCAAAACTTTATGGTCTTACAACTTACATCAAAACATCTTCTTCCACTAATTTCCAGCGAAAAGCTATAACATGAAACATATATAATATTTTCAACAATTGATTGAATAATTTGAAAATTTTAATTTGACAGCACAAAGTTTTCTCATTTTGCATAAGATTTTCTATCTTTTTTTATTAAAAGGGATGACTTTAGATTTTAGTTTTAAAATTACAAATTGATATCAAATAATTTCAAGTTATGTAAAGCCAATCAGCGTTTTAACAACAATGATTGCGAGATTTCCGAGATATATCGCTACACCACTTATTTAGACAGGAAAAGTGAATAAAACCAAAATTCGTTTTCTGAATACTGAAATCGACCAATGAACACAAGAAATGTATCCTAAGGAATATGGAGGCCTTTCATCTGCGAGGAAGAAATATAAAGGAAGGATGAAGTTTGAGGCCCTCTAGTTTTCGCAAATCGGTTTCTGTAACGAGAATTGATCCACTCGACGGAGTTGGAAAGAGATTGTCCAATGTCCATTCAGCCTCGCGAAAAGAAGCGGCTATCCTCTGTTTTTTGACAGACCGGCAACAGTCTCTCACGAAGGAGTCCCACGAACAGCGTAACGGACACGAACCGTGAGGAATGTCGAAATAGCAAATTAGGAGATTCCACAAGATCTTTTCTACCCTCTCCTTTCTCTCTTTCTACATCCACCGGTTTGTTACACCACTCCTCTAACCACAGAAATCGATTCGATCTCATCATGTCACTCTTTCATTACTGCTAATTATAATTAAAATATTACAGGGGAAACCAATTCGAAGTGGAAAGAAAAACTTTTGAAGTCATAATATTGATAAATGTGTGGGGATAAACCAGTGGGGAAAGTATTACATACAAAATCAAAGCTAGAATATTCATTTTAAAGATATCAATACCATCACGTGAATTATGTTAAACTTAGCGATGAGGAGAGAAATATACTTGAAAATCATTACAGACACAAGAAGAGGAAAGTAAAAATAATAGTCAAGGAAAATGCAGATGGAATCAGAACAAAAGAAGAGATGAAAATGCAAAACAGCAAGAAACTGTTTTATAAGTGAGCGTTGATCAATATGAAGGGAGGTGAAAGTACAGAGTTAGGCAGCATGAGAAATAGCAAGGATGTAATGCTATGTTATACTGACGGGATACTAGACGCATTGAGAGATTCTTTTAAGGAATTATTGAAGGTGAAGCTATAGGGCACCATAGCTGCGATATAGAACACGATACGTTAGAAAACTCAATTGAAAAAGTCTGTGCCTCTGAGGGTAGGGATATTATTAAGATCTTCCAACTGGCATAGCTGCTGGTGTAGACAGTATTATCGCTGAAATGCTTGCATACGGTAGCGACTACATACCTCACAGGTTGTGCGAATTCATAAATTTATGTATCGAAGTGGGAGAAGTTCCAGATAAGTGAAAAAAAGCGATTATCGTACCAATATACAAAGGAAAGGGAGATGAAAGCAACTGCAATAATTACAAAGGTATCAGCTTTTTAAATACCATAAGCAAAAAATATTTAAAAAATACTTATTTGTAGGGAAATGAAAATAAAAGAAGAAAAGTGTAGGTAGTCCAAAGTCGATTTATGCAAAGGAAGATGATATACGGATCAAATACCTGTATATAGCTTAAGACAGATCACAGGAAAAAGTTGTAGAGTAAGGAAAAAAGTTTTCTGCGCATTTGTTAAACTTATAGAAAAAGCGGTTGCCAAGGTGGATAGAAGTAAACTTTCGGAAGTCCTGGAAGAGTACGGAGTCAATGGTTGACTCCTACAAGCAATACAAACAATATATGCTGGTAGCGAAACGAGTGTAAGGATTAATGGGAAACTGAGTCCATATACATGGACAAGTGTCTAACAATGGCCTTCTTCGATGACGAAGGTGTGGATTTCGGGACATTGAGAGTAGGTGGGTTAGCGTTCGCAGATAATAAGTTTGTTCTGGCAGAGTCAATCCAAGACTTTCAAAGAATGTTGAGCAAACTGAATCATGAAGAATATGGGTCTCAAAATTAACGTAAATAAAACAAAAAGTATGGTGTTCGAAGGAAATGGTGAGAAAACAATGTCTAACATTATCCTAAATGATGAGAGAATAGAACAAGTTGATAAGTACATAGATCTTGGTAGCCTATTCACAAGTGATGGACACATAGATGGACGTATAAACGAGGGCAAGAAGGTTATACGTTAGGGCGTATCGAAAAAAATTAATTTATTTGCGCGATGTTCTAATAGAAATGAAAACTTTCTTTTGGGAGTCCAAAACACTCCCCTAAAGTTTCATAAAAAAAATTCCTACTGTAGCCGCATCGTAGATATAGCTGAAAATCACAAAAAACGAAGCACTTCTTCAAATTTGAACAGACATTTTTTTTTAGATTTAAATTATCAATAAAAATAGTTCAAAGCAAGTCGATTCATACCTGTACAGCGATACTATTTAACCATATAATGTGTGATATAAGTTAATCGGAATGTATTTTCAATATATTACGACAATAATATATAAGGAATGTTGACATTAAAATAATTTTCATTGACTTTCAATTACAAGAAAATATTTAAAAGTGATATATTGCTCTTTATTTGACAATAAAATTAATTTTCGGTATATAAATCATCAGAAAAAATAGTTCGAAGCAAGTGGATTTGTACTTACATAGCAAAAGATGATTCAAACCTTTTTACCCTACCTAAGTGACCTTGAAATTTCAAAATATCTAAAAGATTGACTTTTTCGCTATTTTCTTAGAGTCACGGCAATTTTTTCGACTATTTGACCATAAAATGTCTGATATACGTTAAGAATAATGTATTTTTAATATTTTACGCCAATAACATACGCAGAATGTCGATATTAAAATCATTTTTATTGATTTTGGATTACAAGAAAATATCTAAAAGTGAAATATTGCTCTTTATTTCACAACAAAATTAATTTTTGGTATCTAAATAAGGTAAAAATGTTTAAAAGTGTATCTAGATTTACACTTGTACAGTTAGGAGGTAACTTAAATAATTCTAATCCGGCCAGAAGAACGCAGAGGATTTTTGAAAAACCCAGAATTCAATTTGATGGTATGATGGTCGTAAATCTAAGAAAATAGCGAAAAAGTCGATTTCTTTCAATATTTTGAAATTTCTAGGTCACTTAGGTAGGGTAAACAATATTTGAATCATTTTTTTCTATGTAAGTACAAATACACTTGCTTCGAACTATTTTTTTCTGATAATTTATATACCGAAAATTAATTTTATTGTCAAATAAAGAGCAATATATCACTTTGAAATATTTTCTTGTAATTCAAAGTCAATGAAAATTATTTTAATGTCAACATTCCTTATATATATATATTGTTATATATTATATTGTGAAAAATATTGCAAATACATTCTGATTAACGTATATCACACATTATATGGTCAAATAGTCGAGAAATTTACCATGAATCTAAGAAAATAGCGAAAAAGACGACTTTTTTCGATTTTTTGAAACTTCAAAGTCAACTAGGGAGAATAAAAAATATTTTAATGGAATTATCGCTATACAGGTATAAATCGACTTGCTTTGAACTATTTTTATTGATAATTTAAATCTAAAAAAAAATTGTTTGCTGTTCAAATTTGAAGAAGTGCTTCGTTTTTTGTGATTTGTAGCTATATCTACGATGCGGAGACAGAAGTATTTTTTTTATGAAACTTTATGGGAGTGTTTTTGACTCCCAAAAGAAAGTTATCATCGCTATTAGAACTTCGCGCAAACAACTTTATTTTTTTCGGTACGCCCTATTATACGTAGAGCAGGACCCATTATCAGAAGTAAGAATATATTAAGAAGAGCAAAAGAGTCAATACATATTTCTGTACTGTGCGGTAGCGAGACCTAGACCTACCAAGAAAAGGATAAGAGTAAAATTAACGCGATTGGCATGCAATTCCTGCGCAACATGTGCGGTAAAATGCTAATGGACAAAGTCAGTAATGCGAGAGAATCCTCAAAGAATGCGGTGTAAAGGAGACACTGGTTGACGCATGTGAAAGAAATTCATTAAGATGGTTTGGGCACGTTGAAAGAATGAAAGATGAACTACTAACGAAACAAGTGTATCAATTAAGTTAGAGTAAATGGCAGTGTGCCCAGAGGCAGATCGCGAAAAGAATGGTTAGAATGCATGTATGATACCCTAATTCGAAGAGACATAAGAAGCCATAGAAACACAAAAGTTTGCATGAGAACATGCATGGACTTGAAAAAAGCTAGAGAAGTATGCCAGGACAGAAAAGTGTGACGACAAATAGATTATAAGAAATACGTGAAGAAGAGTGTCAGTGGAATAAATCACGCCTCAAACAAAAGACCTGCTTGGACACTGATGGGCCCAAGTGTGGAGCTTCACAGGATGACTTTGTGAGGTTCTTCACTTGGGGTGATCGCTAGAGAGATTGATCAGCATTCAGCAATCTGGGTCGGAGCAGTGTTGCTGAACGGATGTGTTATTTGAATAAATAACACGAAAATTCTAGATCAATCTAAAAATCTATACTTCCTCCCCCACATTACTAAATTACTAAATGTGATTTTATTATCAAGTTTCGCGTTAAAAGGAAATAGGTGTAATCTATTTTTGAAATTCTTTGTTAAATCAAATACTGTAAGCCGGGCATTCAAAGTTCTTTCTTTCATTGCAGCTTTGTCGTCAGTAAGAACTCGCTGAGACTTCCAGGATCCTCGTTCGAAATCTGCATTTCCGTGAGATATGGACAAACACATTTTAGCGACTTGATGAATCGGGGGAAACTTAAAAATTGTCGTTAGTGAGGTTTCTGATATTAAAAATATTCTTCTCCCAATAATGATCGACTTAAGTCTCATTAAACTTCGGTACTTTTTCCATTTGTAACAATTTCTATTCGTCTACAAGAGCCGAAGAGGAAAAGTCCTGAAGAGGTAAGCGTTCGGCGCTACTGCTACTTTTGATTTTAGACGGTATAGCAAAGATCTTAACGCATAAAGAAGACTTGCATGTGGACAAGCTTACAAAAAGGATTTTGATATAATGTGGAGTGCTGCCGCTTTGTAGTGATTGTTTACGTTTGATAAAAAGAATAACTTTTCTTTCAGATTCAGATCCTTCATACACGTCTTGGTTTCAGCGTTCAGAACGATCAGATTATTTTGCTTAAAATCCTCGACACTTTTAGCCTTGCAAATAAAACCTGCTAAAGTAATTAGCAGGTGCTCAATTTCGTCGAAGGGAATATGAATCAGGGGTTAAGGGGGTTCTATAACAAAGTGAAGTTTCGCTTTCATATCTGCTTGTCAAAGGAGCATGCAGATAGATAGATATATTTACGAAGTTTTCAAAGTTTTGTAACCTTTCTTGTTTGAAAGAAACACCAAAAAGTATCCATTCAGAGCGGGCCACTGCTCTAGTACACGTGAGCAACTTGGACTTAGCTTAACCACCGACTAGTAGGATGCTTTATAAACCGAAGTGAAGCAAGCTTTTGTTTCACCTGAATTTTTCCCAAAATCGTCTGAACGGACGGCCTGGTTGTGAAAAAAAAACAATACATTTTTATTGACAGATCACTGCATTTATTTCCTAGTTCATCAAGACTTTTAGTAAATGCATTGTCCACAATGTTTAGGTTACATGTGTCTATATTTTAGAGATCCTTTCCTCGACATTTTACATTTTCATCTTTTTAGTAAGCCGTAAACTCATCGCAATTGTATAGTGATGTGACATTATTCCAAACTTGTCTACTGTAGTACCGGGTTACACGCAATATTACAACAACCACTCCATGCCAGTCGTTCCTAACATACTACACCAACTTTACCTCCATTTTCCCGAAACGAGTGGAATACACGACTCACGAATCAAAGAGAAGGAAATTTTAAAAAGAACCCTTAATTGTGATTGTTTTGTATGCTCAATTAGACCAACACATATGAAGTATTCTGAAATTCTTGTATAATCAGTCATTGAGACAATTTTTCGGTATTTTGTGATTCGTTGAGATGGCGGATCTATTATTTAAGCAAATCAGCGAAGCAGTTCAAAAATATTTTCGAAAGGAAAGTGAAGAAATAGTATCATTAGGTGAAAATTGTGAGAAAATAGTGTACTTAATTTAATTTTTCTCAAAATATTAGGAAAATAATGTAATCGCTCAAAAAAGTGTAAAATAGTGTAAATAGTGCAGTGAGTCCGAGGACTGACAGTGAATAATTTCCAATAAGATATACAAATTATACGAGCTTCAACTCTTTGTCGCATTTAAAATACAACCATGGCAGTCATTGACGCCAAACATCATGACCAGTAGAAAGAATAGTGAGAGCAATATAATTCCTCAAAAAATGATAATCTGTAAGTGGACTAAATTTTCATCGCCATGCTAAAAACACATCTTTCAATTTCTCAATTCAAAAATAGCAAGTAAGTTGTAAACAACTAAATATAAAATTAGTTTTTAATATTGCTGCTGTTAAAAAAATACTAAAAAACTTTTGCTTTAAAACCTATCAACTTTTTTAATTTATTCAGTTCATACTGGTATTCACCTCGTACTGGTTTCCCCTACTTTAATGGGTTATCCATTAATTACGTGAAACAAATTTTTGACACATTTATACCGTCCTTATATTCCAAGGAAATATTATTGCACAATTTTAAACTCGAAACGTGCAAGGTCCAGAAAGTATTCGACCTTGTGCTCTATAACTTTATCCCTATTTATGCTGTTGTATGGATCTGCGAATCTTTAGTCAACTAGTGTACGCTTCGCATTTCAAGATGACGGAATAACACACCGAATAAAGAGTATGCATCAAATTTTGCTAAAAACTTAGCCATTCATGTTCGAAAACCATCGTTATGATTCGGAAAGTTTATGGTGAAGAGTCTACGAGTAATAATTAAATTAAAAAGTGATTGAGGCGATTTAAAAGTAATCGTAGTCGGTTTTTAGAATAATACAAAATACGGCTATAAGGATGAATCGTTTAATGTGATATTTTTACCACATAATCTAAGGGCCTATATATGTGCGCGAAGAGAGCTTGTTTTTCGAAAAATGGTCCTGTTGTTTCTTTTTTTTCACTTGAAAATATGATTTGCCCTTCTTGAAACAGGGAGCGCCTTTTTTCGTTTCACTATGGGTACACTCCCGGTGGCGCGTTGCCAATTTACAGGCGCAGAAAATTCAACATACCTTCAATTAACAAATAAAAAATAACAGGACCATTTTTCGAAAAAAAGGGCTCGCTGGAGGACCGCTGGAAAAAGGTTCTGGATTTTGAAGGAGAGTACTTTGAAGAGAATATCATCGTCATTGGCCAAAATTAACTTTTACTCCTGGTACACACCATAAGGTCGGATACTTTTCGGACGGACCTCCTACACAACCAATTCGACATACAAATTTTTCTACATTTTTGTTTTTCATTATTTTGTGGGTAGAGTTTTTCGGTGTAGAATTGAATAGGCCTTTGAAAATTAAAACAATTAAAAAGTGCTTATTGAATAAAATAATAAGCCTTATTCAGAGATCACATGGCAAAAGGAGCTCAAAAACCGGAAAATAGGATAATATTTCACGAAGAAAGGAAAAAATTGGGGAAAGATTAGACATTTATTCTTACACGTAGAAAAAAAGAAACAATCCTTTTATGATAAATGTTATATTTTTCAATGATTTCAAATGACTTTTTTATTATCTCTGCCATTTAAGAATTTAATTTGAAAAATTGAATATACTTAGGCCGTTGAAAATCCATTGACGGTGATATAAAAAAGTCCGACAGATAATAAAATTTGTTAAATAAGCCATTTTTATATGTTTAAAATCGTTCTCATAACCAAAAATATTTCATATTTAAAAAATACCATAATTAATAATTGGATCGTGATATTTATATTTTTAATTGTATATTTATTTCCCAGATTTTTTATTTCGTCCTTACTATATAATTAATAATTTGAATGTAAATTTTGAAGTATACTTTTCAATGCTTTTAAACTCAAATTAAAAATAGTACATGTTTGAGTGCACAAAATATTTTACATTTCAGAAATATTTAATTTATATCGGTTCAGCATCACAATATTTTAGCTTTAAAGGTTCATTTTTGTCCTAAATAGTATAGTTCGAAATACCACGCTGGAAACACCAGTTCCCGTTAGATCACTGAAGTTAAGCAGAGTTGGGCGCGGTTAGTACTTGGATGGGCGACCGTTCGAGAATAATACTACTGCGTTGCTGTTGGCGGTCGTGGGTGTGGTGAGCCCACACTTGTGGTTATTTACTATAAGAAACTATCCACCTAGAAACACTACCCGAATCGGGTAGTGTCACGCCTACCCCTAGAGGCTCGCCGAAAGGGAAACGGCTTAATGGTATAAAAAAAAAAAAAAGAATCAGCATCACAATATTTTAGCTTTAAAGGTTCATTTTTGTCCTAAATAGTATAGTTCGAAATCGGTCAAATAAACATTGGTACATTTTTTATTGGTAAGATTTAAAAATAAGATTTGAGGCTTTTCAACACTCCTATTCAGATTTAAAATTCAAATGGCTCAATTTGGAAACTTGTTGTATACCATTTTATGATTATTGTGCACTTCTATTGGAAGGTACTATTGATGGACTTCAAATTAAAAGAGATTGAAATTAAATAATTTGTATTTAAACTTTTAAATTGTATTATTTTTAATTTAAATCGTTCAAAACTATTGAGCTTCAGATTTAAAAAACGTACAACTGTAACTGTATCAAACTATAATTATTTAAACGTTGGAAACAAAGTTAAATAAATTTAAACTGAAATATCTAACTAATTTGATGTAGATTGTTTTTTTGTCTACTGGTCTAAAATCAATATTTTGAATATTGATTTTTATTTCTAAATAGTGAAGAAATTGCTCTCAAGCTCCGCTGGGATCCGAACCCAGGTCTTCCAGATTTTCGGTCTGATGCTCTTACCCACTAAGCTACGGAGAGACGAGAGAAATTTCTTCACAATCCCTACAAGTTGAATTCCGACGTCATTCCTTAACTTGTAAGATTTTATTATTATAACTATTATAAACATACATTTTTTCACGATTCAGAAATAAAAATCAATATTCAAGATATTGATTTTAGACCAGTAGACAAAAAAAAAAAAATCAACATCAAATCATTTAATACAATTTATCTGGTCAAAACCATAACATCAAAAAATATGAAATATCTAACATTTGGATCCTGCTTAATTAACTTAATATTTAAATCATTTCGAATTATAGATTTTCCAAATGGATTCATGTAAGAATTAAAACATCAAAATTATACAACTGTGAATTTGGAAATCGTAACAGGCATTTAATGTTAAGATTAAAGTGTTGCAAATTGGAAATTTAAAACTTTTGCATTTGAAACGTTTGAACGTTTTCTACTTGGAAATGTATAAAATGGGACAAAGGGACAAAATTAAATGGGAAATTAAATTATTCAACACTGAACAATTGTGAATTTAAATGTTCCAAAATTTACAAAAAAAATCGTGAGTGTTGAGAAATTCTAATTCTATAGCATTTATAAATTAAAACTTAATAATTTTACAATTTCGAATCAATTGTTCAAAACTGAACTATTTAAAATTTGAGAAATGATATAATTCGATATGAAGCGGAAGCGTCTACTAATAATAAGTTGTACAATTTCAAGCTGGAAGTATTGAAAACTGAATTTCCAAGTAATATTTTTACTTTTCAGCCGAATTTCTATTAAATTAATTTATTTTTGTTGGTATAATTTAAAATATTTTTTTATAAGATTTAAAGTATCTGTATGCAAGTAAATAAGATACGACTGCAAGTGGTTTCAAGGTGATTTCAAAACGATTGTAAAAAGTTATACGAAGCATTTATCAAATTGAAGTAAGTTAGCGAATCCAAAATTTGTAAAATTTGTATTTAAATCGTGGAATGGATGACCCCTCAGTTTAAAACAAGGCTAAGGGTAAAGTAACACATCGCTTTATTTTGTCTGACCTTTTACAATGCCTAAAATTACGATGCTATTAACTGAAACGTTGACAATTTGTCATTAATCACCTGCATTCACGTATACGGAATGCATTCACAGAAACATTTCTGGATTACTACATATAATTAAACCAGTATTTAATTTTTGAGAGGCTGTTTCTAATTGATAAACAGAATCTATTATGTACATTGTAAATTCTTTCTTATTTAGAACCCCATTGATCTAAATATTGACATAGACTGCATTTTATTCCAAAAAGGCGGCGAATAATGATCTGTCAATATTCATCATTATTTTGAATTACTGACAATGCTTGATTAATTAAATTTTAAATATCACCAAGAAACTAATCTTTTGTTGGACGAAAACTATAATATATTATAAGAGTAGGACATAATGACAAACAAAATGTCGTAATATCTTCTTTAATTTTTAATTTTAATGAAAAAACGACAAAGCGGAACCATTCTCATTTATACTTTATCGTGACTGAAATAAGAATTTCTAAAATGCAATTCACTCCCTTCTTGGTATTCCAACCCATTCCGTGTTACATACTATCATTCTAGCATACTATCATACTGCTCATACTTTTCATTAAACATGTCATAATTTTATTTCTACTTCTACCGCTACTTTTTCATTTCTTTTGTACATCATCATATTTATGCAATATTTGTCTAAAAGCTTCATGTTTTAATTCAACGAGCTTTTGCTCTGTAATCTTTATTATAGAATTCATATGTTAATCAAATAAAAATGATAAAAGTATCTATTATTATAGCAAGAACTGAAATAAATCCGATTGATATGCAGTTTTCAGCGTGACTGATTATAAGAAAGATATTTGAACTTTGAGAAAAAGAAGAGAATCATTGATTCTGCGTAATGCGGAGGTTGTCGATGATTTCGAATTTATTGAAGAAAAATAACTGCTTACTAAATTGATATTATTTCTAATTTAGAACCTATGACTATGAGTTCGTTTCCATCTCAATTTTCTCTGATTCTCCACTTGTTGTTCTTTCCTCATCTGACTTTTTCACGCTCGATCTTGCTTGCTCTCTTTCCTCATTTTCCTTTTTGACTGCTGCTTTTTGCTCCTCTTCCTTCTTATCTTCTACGTCATCTAAATACTTATCCCATTTATCTATCCTTGCCTCGATCTCAGCCTCTGTTTCGGCAACCCTGCAGAAAATATACAAAATATCAGTTACTTTACCAATTTCAAACGAAATTTAAAAAAAGAAATAATTGCATGAGTGAACTAGATTTTCAAAAACTAAGTCCTATCGAAAATTACAAATTGGACCTGTCTCATAAAATTTAATCTTAAGTTCTATAAGTAGTTCTATAACCAATACTTTTCAGAACAATACAATAAATTTAATTTGTATAAATTAAAAATGTATAGTTAATCTGAATTTATCTTTATCCACGAATTCCATCCTTACTGAGAAAGTTGGGCAAAGTAGATTTCTCGTAGCGTTTCACTGCGTAAAAATTTCTACCATGCCAGCTTTAGGAATACAAATATGCAAACAAACAAAAATGTTTCAGAACTGAATAGTTGAATACTTTAATGAAAGATATTGAATTGTTGCGAAATTCTTTGAAAATTTGCATATATTGACTTTTTATGATGCTGAACTTAAAGCGGTTGATCTGCTTTACCAACATGAAAGTCCACTCAAAAATTCAAGAGACGTGATGTGTTTAGCTCATATCGGTAAGAAAGAAAACTAACTTGTATTTTGTTTTTCCGTCCCAAATTTCTGCAGTTATTTTTCTCTGCCCGAACCAACGGCCGTTTAATAACTGCACACACGCTTGAGCTGCTTCAAATTCCTTGAATGTCACTTGGGCAACTCCCTCGGGATGTCGCTAAAATCAGAAAATTGCATTCATTAGGATACATCAAACTTTAAAACTTTCTAAATTAAAAAAAAAATCATTATGGAGAATATTATTCAAATTTGGGTTGTATGATTTTATGAAAATAATGCCAAAAATTGATAAAATAATCATCGCAGAGGAAACAATTATTGTTAATTGTTGATGATAAAAGAATATGTAAACAAATTAATTATGCAATTAGTCAATTGATGAAAAAACTAATTAAATAATTGATTGAATTATTGAATGATAAATTACGTAGTAACAGGAGATAGACTACATTGTAGAAACTTGAAAATGGTTTTGTAAAATAAACTCTTTTCTACATCAGCCCGCAGCGCAGGTAGAGTACCAGGCGTATTTTTAAGGGTATTCCTACTAGGACATCAGAAATTGTTATTCGAAATATTATAGTAATATAATAATGATAATAATAATAATAATAATTCTTTCAAAAGTTGAGAAAAATATTTGTAAATATATAGAAAATATTATTTATGTTCGGTCCAACACTCCACGACTCTCGGAATGAGCCCAAATTCGGTCTAAAAATGATGAATTGTCCCTAGATGTGCATTTACGTTCAAAGGTGCAAACATGAGAATGAACATTTCCATTTGGTGACCATTGAAATTTGAGCTGCAATAAATTTAACACCAGCGTTTTTCTTTGATATGTGGAGTTAATGAGTATAGGGCACTCCATTCTACAGCAGATAATTCTTTACAGTAGATAATCTTATAATTAACTGGAAAACTGGCAAAAAAATTTGATTATTTTTGTTAGTATAACATTTCAACACGAGTACTATACGTTCTTCTGTCATCATAAGACAGGTTAAATAATTCAAAGGTTAAAAACCTCGCACCAATCGTACCAATATCACTAAATATCAGCGATGAGAAAATGTAAAAAATATAAGCTTTTATGATATTTCGTAAAATAATCATAGTTCAGAATTGAATATTCTATCATGTCCAGGGGTAATACCAGAAACGATTATCGATTGATGGATAGATGTTATTGGCTAACATCTTGATTTTTTTTTTCTATAGGAATAGTCAATTAAAAATTTAAACTTTATTTGAAAACGAAAATCTTTTCTAATTTTTGCAAACTGGTGCAATTGGACGCTTTTAATTTTTCCTATCTACTGTAGTGTGGTATCTTATTATTAGAAAATTCTAAACCTAGGAACAATGTTCTCTGTCGACCCGAATATCTTATTAGTAAAAAAAAAAAACAGATTCCAATTAAGGTACACGGAGAAAAATGGATGTTTAAACGTAACATCTAGATCTTCAGGGTTAACATATTTTATGTTTAACTATAGGACAGCAATCTAGATGTTCAAAGTTAGGATCTGTAGATATTAAAAAGTGAGATCTTACTCTGTAACATCCAAAATGTTAACCTGAAATATCCGAAATGTTACATGTATGGTTATGTCAAATAACGGCTGTAAATATTTGAGGAATTTACTTATTTCTGAGAATTTAAGGAATTAATTGATAACTTATTTGTGAATTTAAAACTAAACTTGAATGTTCGTACATGAACGAAAACCAGATAAAAGGTATGAAATGTCGATCAGATGATACATTTCAGTCTAGTTGAGGTTATGTTTAATATTTTCAATTCAAAATAAAAAATAAAAACGGGGTAAGTAAGCTGAGAACGAATGATCTGTGATCTGCATTTAAAATTCTATCTATTTGAGGTTACTTAGACTCATATTTTATTATAAATTTACAAACATTTTGTCAAATGTCAAATGGTCAAATGCGTCAAATGTGTTCGAGTCAATATAACCTCAAACTTAAGAACATTGTTTCGTCGTGTAGACAGACAAAATTCATTATCCAGTTTTAATTAAGGATGAGTAATTTTGATTCTTTGAAAATGGTCACGGGAAGAACACGCAGAGGAAGCGTATAGAGAGAGGGGGGTGACGGAGAGAAGGGCGGAGAGAGAGAGAGAGAGAGAGGAGCTGCATGACATAGAAGTGCTAAGTTTGTGCATGAATTTTCTTTCTTTTTTACCAAATATTGCATACCAAAGCTTTAGTTTTAAGTTTATTTCTCAATTAAATATCTGGCACTGAGGAGGACCCCCATCCGTGGTCGAAACGTTTGCCAATTTAACTTTTACGAAATGCACAGTTTTTAATTAAACATATTCATAAGACCCTAATGCCAATACAAAGATTCTTCTTCACAATTTATAAATTGTAATATTCCATAATTGTAACATCGAAATTATATAGCCGTCACGAAGGAATAGTAAGGAGTGGTATCACCCTATGTGTTCGGTGAGCCGAGGTGGGACAAGTGACGTCCAATAATTCGTTAATGCTAGCTACGAATGAAAACTCGAATGCTCCCCAGTGCACATGCGCAGAGCTGTTTTCGCAGTCACATGTTATACCCACTAACCTATGTTATATTTTGAAATCTAGATGCACATGTAGGTTATGTTCGTCTGTTTATGTTCGTTCAATACACAAGTTCGAAACTTCAAACAAGTGTTGACATCATTGGCATGGCAACAGCCAGTGCGCATGTGAACGGGGGAGCATACGATTTTTCATTCGTAGCTAGCATTAACGAATTATTGGACGTCGCTCGTCCCACTCCCCACTTCCAGGGATACTATTCCTTACTATTCCTTCGTGATAGCCGTCAAATATAGTGAAATTCCAATGCGCATGCGCTCAGACGATTTCAACATCTGAATGTGCACTGTTAAAAATAATATTAAATTTAATATACCCATATGTATTAAAATTAAAATATCAATCATATGAAATCGCCATTAAGAGCGTGTATATTAAATTTCATAACATTCATGTTAATCACTTACAAGCAAAATCAAATAATTCCATTTTACAGAAATTCAAAATAAGTTCAACATGAATTTTTGACTCTAAATAATAAAACAGGATAACTTCTTCCAGTTAATCAAAAATATGACTGGATTTTAAGTCAAAAAGATCAATTAAGAAAACAAATAACAGACCTAACCTATAATCAACTGCACTAGCATTAAATTTCTACTATTTAGACTGGATTTTGGAAAAAGTTCCACCCGTACGTCGCACTTTCATTATAAATAACAATTCAGTCGACGAATTCTAGATTATTAATTTAATTGCGAATATTTGACAAGATTTAAAGAAATGAAAGCACTTTGAGTTTTCATGCACACTGCTATACCGACCTGTATATTAAATTTAATACACATGTATATTAAATTCACTACACCCATGTATGTTACATTTCAGTAGCTGTGTAGTGCATATTTGCTTCACAAACACGTATATTAAATCTCATAGAGATTTTTCTAACAGTTTGTTTCAGTTTAACATAAAAATATTTTTACACCTAACATCTCAAAAGGATAGTAGATGTTTGGCATGAATATCTGCATATTAGGCGGTACAATCTTAACCTTTGAACATCTACATCTAAACATCCATTTTTCTCCGTGTAACTGTCACATTCTCAGTTCCAATAGTTCTGAAGGATTCTCGCCTTATCATAAGTTAAGTAACCAGGAAGTGTTTAGTATAGTACATCCGGGATTTTTTACTTTTCCTAGTGTACCCCTCCACACAGCTATTACAAGGCGCCTCACCTACTATCGGCGAGAAAATTCGAGTCCTCTGACTTTGACGTTAAAAAAGTAAGTGAAGAAAAAATGGTAGTTCAATGAATGAAGGATCATTTTAGAGTTCAAAATGTTGTACGTTAATAAGCCTGAAACGAATATGCCAATAAATTTTTTATAGCTTACAGACCCGAAAATCTGTTAAAAAGTAGGGAAATTTAGCAGTTTTTGAAGACAGTGAACTTTGGAACATAGTTTTTTATTGAAAAAATAATAAGAAAAATCTGAGAAAATTCATGGTGGTACCTTAAACAGTTCTAAACAAATTGCCGTTGAAAATTTTGCA
>CAKNXH010063915.1:175713-219579 GCA_932178445.1 Andricus quercusramuli
AACAGAACTATAAATAATACAAAAGAGTTATGTAAAATCTCAAGTCCAAAAGTGAAAATTCTGATATGTAATAATTGATATAAGGGTTGTATTATTTGAATACCAGTATATTATAAAATAACGCGAAGTATTGTAAATTTTTATCAAATGAATGATATAAAGTTTACTTTTGTGTGATATTAAAGATTCACTTAGAAGAAAGTATAGATTACACAATTTTTAAAGAGATTTTCACTTTCATTAGGAGAGGAATTACACAACAGTGAGGTAAAATGAGAGTCGCTAGGTACGTCAACATTCTCAGGGCTGAAGTTTAAAGCCAATTCCCCCGTAGACACTTTAACATTTTTAAGTTTCGGTTTATATTGTAGAATTTGAGTAAATATTCAAATATAAAGATTATCCTGTTCTCTCAGTAGATAATACTCATTAAGTCACTAAATAAAAGTAGAATGTATTTAAAAATTGACGTATAAAGATGCGGGTGATGAAAAAACATCGAACGACACTGGACAACTGATTTCGAACTTCGAGGCGGGAGATCCCCGAAGACTAATGTTTAAAAACAAGTTGAATTTCTAACAAAATAAGTGAATTTTCAACTTGAAAAGATCAATTTTCTAGTAAAAATGAAGTAGCTACCTTTTTCGTTGTAAAAATTATTTTTTACAACAACAAAAGAACATATTTTCATTAAAATTTGTTCAATTTTCAACAAAGGAAATAAAGTTGCAACTAAAGTAGTGCATTTTCAAACAAAAACAAACAAAAAACAACATTCCACCAATCAGGTAAATTTCCAACCAAAATGATGAATTTTCGATGAAAAAAAGACAAATTTTCAACTAAAAAATAAATTTTAAACAAAGGATAGAATAGTTTAATTTTCAGAGAGAGAAATAAGTTTGTGAACAAATAAAATGAATTTTCAACAGAATAGTTAAATTTTCAACCGAAAAGACGTAATGACTATGAAAAAATCGAAAAATTGAGTATATTTAAATTTTTAGTTGGAAAAATTAATTTTTAAAATTTTATCTAAAAAAGTTAATTTTTAATATAAAAAATAATTTGCTACTGTAGAAATGAAAATTTTAAACAAGGAGATTAATTTTCTACCACAAAAGAATAATTCTTAAGAAAATATATGAATTTTCCATCAACATTTTTCATTTTTGATGGAATTTTCAACTCAATAGTTGCCTCTTCAACCAAAAAGGTCGAAAATTACCAGAAAATAAATAAATTTTCAACTAAATGGATGAATTTGCAACTAAAAACATACATTTTTAACAAAGTATAGAATAGCTTAATTTTTAGTTAGAGAAATAAGTTTTTAAGCAAATAAAATAAATTTTCAACTGAACAACTGAATTTTTTTACCAAAAGATTAAATTTGAATGTAAAAGAATCTCGATAAGAAATTTAGTTAAATTTTTTGTTTAAAAAATTAATTTTCAATAAGAAAAAAATTTTTTCCACCAAAGAAATTAAATAAAATACGTGAATTTTAACTAAAAAGTTTAATTTTCTACAAAAAAAGACAAACTTTCAACAAAATAGATAAATCATTAACTGAAAAAGCTAAATATTCAACAAAAAATATATTAGTTAAATTTTCAGACAGAGAAATAAGTTTTTGAGCAAATAATCTCTACCAAAAAGATCAAATTTCTATAGAAAAATTTCAAAACAAAATCGAGTTGACTTTTTAGTTGAAAAAAAATTAATATCAATAAAAAAAAAACTAATTTTCCACCAAAAGAAAGAATTGTAAGTAAGTGGAAAAAGTTGTCATTCATATTGAATTCACTGGAGGAATTTCCTCGCTATAATAAGGAAACTTCTGTAAATCATGTACATTGTACAACGTTCTCAAATAATATAAGATTTTCTGTAAAATCTATTAAAAAATGTTGGAAAATGAACCGAGTTCTTTTTCTAAAGAAAGGGTAATTAGTGCGCGCATAGCACGCATAATGTTCTATTATTTTTAAAAAGCAGACCATGCAAAAGTTTAAAGTATTGAAAATTAAATAATTTAAAGTTTCAAGGTTAGAAAATATCAAATAAAAAATTATTCAATGTTTTTATTCACTTCCTACAAATTTATAAGCCCCTTGATTAATAAAATGTTACAATAACAAATTTCGATCAAACGGGGACCAGATATTTTTTTGTACGGCCCTGACGTACTTGTACTTTAACTTTATAGCCGAGATTTTTTTCTCGATATTCTAACTGTTAGGTTAGCCGTGAGGTTTAGTTATTAGCCATAGAACGCGTTAACCGTAGCTTAGGACCTTAGGTGGTTCGAAACCCGTCACAGCGTTTTCGATTTTTAATAGCGTTAATATCGTTAGAGGCGTGCGACTATATCGTATGTAATGTATCGTAATTTAATGTAATTGTTTAAGTTAAATTGTGTATATGTACCAGCAATATACTTATGAATTGTATGATATGTATAAGCATGTGTTTGTTAGTAGTGGATGACCTTCCACAGAATCAGTTTGTAGCAAGAATGTTTTTTTTTGCTGGCGCACGAAATTTTACATGACTGGGATGTAGAATTCACATATTTAGAGAGGTAGACTTTGTTTTCTAGGATTGAAACTGTACCTAACAGTTCGACTCATTTTACCTAACTGGTAGGTAATCGACATCTCATTTTACCCAACTATCAGGTAATCTCTAATATCTTGTTGTATTATTTCTTACTGAATCGCGAATTAAATTTTAATGAATTTATATTAATAATTCATATTTTCACATCAAATATTACCCTATTTCATTTTACATGACTGAAAGTGAAATTTTAATATAATGCCTTAATGTCCTCCGTTTACCGAACTAAGTTATGCAAAATTTAACACACAAATTTTCTCCGTGTATATTATATATAACTAATATACTATAGCTAAATGCATATCAAAAATATATAACTAAATATATACATAAAAAAAATTTCTTTCCACAAATTCAACTTAGCTCTTAATCTTCTTCTCGAGAGCTAAGTTGAAGTTTTGGAAAGAAAATATAACTTGAAAAATATAACTCAACATATGAAAAAATAAAAAAATAAAATATTATGTATAACTAATATACTATAGCTACATGCATATCAAAAATATATAACTAAATATATATAAAAAATATTTTCTTTCCAAAAATTCAACTTAGCTCTTAAATTAAATATTATCCAAAATTCAATTTATTTATTTTTTACCATGAGCGCAATGTAGTAGTAACACGAAAATTTTTATGTATATAGCTGCTCATGTATTTGCGCACCATATATGTGAAAATCGTTTTGTTACTCGGTTGTGCTCCATACAAAATGACTACATACAGATCGCAAAAACTACAAAAATGGCGTATTTTTGCAAAACAAGCTAAGTTTAGCATCTTGTTTCATAAGGGTCCTATCGATTAACACAAAAAGTATATGTATAGTATCTTTTAAAGCCTTATATTTTCCACATTATTAAAAAATAATAATGATCTCGATAACAAACTTAAAAAAATATGATGCAGGGAGGGGGGCAATGCAGGGCCTTATCGAAACACCTCATTTGAAAAACTTTGTGCAATTATTAAACTTTACAAAATTAAAAAAATTTTGAATAGTTCAAAATTCAAGAAATTTTGGAAGCAATTTTTGTTTTACATGAACTTAAGAAATTCATGAAAAATTTCTAAAATACCAAAAATTTTTAATACTTTATAAGATTTTTGAAATTTTATAAAAACGTTTAGAAATGACAAAAAATGTCCAAATTTCCTAAATTGATATTTAAAAAAAAATAAATAAAGTTTCAAAAATTCCTCGACGTGAGCATAAAGCGTGGCACGTGTTCTAATCGGGTCTGCAATCGTACATTTGTTATACAAAATATCGTATACTTTCCTCAATTATTTGCAGTGACCACTATATTCAAAAATTGAAATTGTCCGGATTTACGACTTCTGTCTATAATTTTACAATTTTGAACAAATTTAAAGATTTTTCGAATTGCAATTTTTTTAAAGATTTTCTGCTCAAGATTATCCAAGTTAAATTGCTATACAAACTACAATAAACATTCAAGTGTTTAAACATTTTAATTGACTGTTTCTGATTCGTGGAATCTTAAAATGTATTCAATTTTTTAAAGACATTGTTCAATAATATACAATTTTACACTAATTATTCCTTTTCATTGATATTTTATTATTCAGTTTCAAATGATTCTGCATTTGGAATCATAAACTTTTAATACTTTTATTTTTCAATTGTGAACTCTTAAAAAAATATAATATAAAATTGTTTCATTTTTACTGCTTAAATTTAGATTTTTACAGCATACAATTATAAGATTGACTAGACCGAATTCACTTGGCAGAATCTCTCAGCGACAAAATATGTTGGTTTGAAGCGAAAATTAGGCTTCCGTATTTTTCCGATTCGCAAAAAAGAGTTTTCTACAAAGTTATAACTTTTTGAATTTTATTGAAAAATCGAAAATTCCAATTTTGATCACAAAAAAAATAATGAAAAATCGAAAATCCCATTTTATGAGCAAACTATGCAAAATATGAAAAAAGATGAACAAACAAAAATTGTGTCCCCAAAAAAGATCTACAAACTTGTTACTAATCACTTCTTGATAGGACGCATATTTTTTGTTTTATTCGTGACAAATAACATTGAAAATAAAAAAAATTCAATTTTTGGAAAAACAACACAAGCTACAAAAAAATTACTAAACAAAAATTGTGCAACTAAAATACATCTACAAATTTGTTATTAATCACTTCTTGATAGGACGCCTAGTTTTGGTTTTAATAATTGAAAATGATATTAAAAATAAAAATGAAAAAGTGAAAAAACGACAAATAGTACGAAAAAAAATTGATAGACAAAAGTTGTTTACCCAAAAAAGAGATGCAAACTTGTTATAATTTATTACATTCTCATAATTTATGATTGAGAAAGTATTAGAATTGTCCGAAATTTTACACTAAAATATTCAAATTTCGAACCAAACGACGCAAAATACAAAAAAATTATTAAAGAGCCAGTGTTAGATGCTCTGGAAAAAATACAAAAATAATTTTAGATTTGAAAAAATTTTAAATAACTACTAGATTTCTCAAGATCTGGAAAGAAAATTTTGAAGCTTTTCAAGGATGTTTTAACTATTTCAAATAAAAAGAATTTAACTTCTAATTTACGACGTGTTCAGTTGAAAAAATTTTAATTTTTCAATTTTCAATGTTTCTACCTTAAAATTGATAAAAAGCAATATAATTTTGAGAATCTTTAAGTTGATTGATTCATTCTTTAGTTTAGAGCATTTAAAATGATAACGTGGATTTATATTTTTGGAATTGAATCTGAATCTTTGAACTTTATAATTTATAAGAGTAAAAAATTCTAAATTGTGCAGTTTATCTGCGTTTAATTTAAAATAGTTTAAATGAAAAGTTTTAGTACCTTCCGTTTTCTACGTGTAAATTATTGATAATTCGAGTACAAAATTTTTGAAATCAAAAACTTAAACTTCATTTTAATAAGTTTAAAATTCAAGAGTTTCACTTTGAGTGCTTTAATTTGTAGTTTATTTTTCACTCGTTCAAATGGAAAACTGTTTAACTTCAGAGTTCTATTTAAAAATTTTATTGACCGTGCAAAATGTTTGCGAACCGAGAAAAAACCGGGAAATACCGGGAATTTTTTTCTTCGACTAAAATGGCCACTCTGTTATATGCACGTTGTTATTATTATTATACCATAAAGCCATTTCCCTTTCGGAGTAGGCGTGACCCAGGTTGCTGATAAATCTCTTTAGCGATCACCCCAAGTGAAGAGCCTCACAAAATTGTTATGCATGGTTCCCCACGGGTGACGGACAACTTTGCACGTGCCCAACTGTGCACGTCGATGGCCGGACGGACAGCTGTGCACGTCCATCTGTGCACGTCCAAGTCCACAGGAGCCCATCTGTGCATTTCGAAATTTCGACATGTACAGTTGTCATTTGGATAACTGTGCACGTGCACAGATGGTACATGGACAACTGTACACGTCGAAATTTCGATATGCAAGGATGGACTCCTGTGCACTTGACCATGCACAGATGTCACTTGGCCAATTGTGCACGTGCACAGATGTCACTTACTCAACTGTGCACGTGCACAGATGAAACTTGCCCAACTTTTCATGAAACCATTCCTTCCAAATTATTATAAATATAAGACTATCTTTCTTCAAACTTATTTTGCTTCCTCATAGAGAAAGTTTGAATTCATTTAATTTAACTTTCGTCAGATGATAAATGTCTAATACAATGTTCTGAACCTTGTATTAGATATTTACATTTCGTGTGTGTGTATGTGTAGCGGGCCAAAAGTTGTATATAGCGGGCGTAAAGTTTCATGTCGGCCCGGCGGCGGTGTGCGCATGTCCGAACGTCACTGGGCTGGAAGCGGCCACATTACGCCTGCTTCACGTGCATGCAATGGCGCATTTTTAAGGGGGTCAAACAAAAAGAGATTTTTATACATCTATAATAATTTGAAAGGAATGAATTCATCAAAGTAATATTTGAAATATTTTTAAACTAACTTTAAGAAAGATAGTACGCTCCATTCCATCAGGATTGAATAATTTTAACTGTTAAAAATTTATTATACGTAGATATAAAGGATCACCCTTGTACAACCCTTACGTAAGGACATAAATGTGCAAAGTTGGGCAACTGACATCTGTGCACGTGTACAGTCGGACAAGTGACATCTGCGCATGTGTACAGTTGGTCAAGTGATATCTGTGCACGTGTTCAGTTGGACAAGGGACATCTGTGCACGTGCACAGTTGGACAAGTGACAACTGCGCATGCGTACAGTTGGGCAAGTGATATCTGTGCACGCGTTCAGTTGGACAAGGGACATCTGTGCACGTGCACAGTTGGACAAGTGACATCTGCGCATGTGTACAGTTGGGCAAGTGATATCTGTGCACGTGTTCAGTTGGACAAGGGCCATCTGCGCATGTGCACAGTTGGGCAAGTGATGCACGTGCACGTGCACAGTTAGCAAAGTGACATCTGTGCACGAACAAGTCCACAGGAGACCATCTGTGCACGTACAAGTCCACAGGAGCCCATCTTTGGACGTCGGAATTTCGACGTGTACAGTTGTCACTTGCACAACTGTGCACGTGTATAGATGGTACTTGGACAACTGTGCACTTCGAAATTTCAACGTGCACAGTTGTCACTTTGATAACTGTGTACGTGCACAGTTGTCCGTCTGGCCGCCGAAGTGCACAGTTGGACACGTGAAAAGTTGCTGCGCGCAAAGTTGACCCCATCCCGTTCCCCACTTGGGTCCATTAGTATACAACGTCTTTGTTTCAGGCGTCATTTACTCTACTCACATTCTTTTTATAAACTATTTGCCGCCACACTTTTCTGTACTGGCATACTACTCTATAGCTTCCTTCACGTTCATGCATTTTTTCATGCAAGCTCTCGTGTTTCTATGGCTTCTTATGTCTCTTCGGATTAGTGTCTCGTTCACAGATTCTAACTATTCTTTCGGCAGTCTACCTCTGGGCATTCTGCCTTTTACTTTACCTTTATACACATGTTTGGGCAGTCGCTCATCTTTCATTCTTTCAAGATGACCGAACCATCTTGACTGATTTCTTTCCCATATTTCAACTAGTGTCTCTCCTGTACCACATTCTCTGAGGATTATCTCGTTTCTCAATTTGTCCATCAGTGTTTCCTTGCATATTGTGCGCAGAGGTTTCATGCCAGTCGCGTTAATTTTACTCTTGTCCTTTTCTTGACAGGTCCATGTCTCGCTACCGTATAGTACAGTCGGTACAAATATAGAATTATTTATGGTCATTTTAGCTTTTTTTGATATGTTTTTATGGGTGAGGATGGACCCTGCTCTACCGATAACCTGCTAACCCTTATTTATGCGCCTATCTAACTCCCCATCTATTTTTCCGTCGCTAGTGAATAGGCTACCCAGATATACGTACTTGTCGACTTGTTCTAATCCGTCATCATTTAGGACAATGTTGCATATTGTTTTCTCACTTTTTCCCTCGAAGACCATGATTTTTGTTTTATTTACGTTAATTTTGAGGCCCATGTTCTTCATGCTTGTATTAAGATTATTCAACATCCTTTGCAAGCCCTCGATTGATTCTGCCATAACAATCTTGTCATCTGCGAAAGCTAACCCACGTATGTACCTTTACAGTTTCGAGATCTACACCTTCTTCGTCGAAGAGGACCATTCTTAGGCACTTATCCATAAATATGATAAATAGCCATGAGGACATAACGCATCCTTGTTTCACGCCTTGCATAATATCGAACTAGTCACTCAGTTTTCCATTAACCCTTACTATCTGTATATATTGTTTTTGTTGTTTGTAGGAGCCATCCATTGACTCTGTGCTTCCCAAAGTTAACTTCTATTTATTTTGTCAAATGCTTATTCTAGGTCAACTAATGCACAGAAAACTTTCTTTCCTACGCTCAAACTTTTTTCTGTGATATGCCTTAAGCTAAATATTTGATCTGTACATAATCTTCCTGGCATAAATCCACTTTGGTCTTCCCATATCTTTTCTTCTGTTATTTTCATTACCCACCGAATAAGTATTTCTGAATACATTTTACTTACGGTACCTAATGAGCTGATACCTTTATAATTATTGCAGTTGTTTTTTACCTCCCTTTCTTTTGTATATTGGTACGATAATTGCTTTTTCGGAACGCAATCATAAAAATGGCGTGTTTTCATGCCTCCATAGACAAACGCAAAAGCACGCTTTTTGAGCGGCGTCTGGCGGTGCATTGGATGAGTTACAAAATAGGGTTCAGTAAGCACGGCGTGACGTAGAGTTAAAAAAAGAGCTTTGTTTGTGCATGCCCGAGTATTTTCGTAACACTAGAGTTGGCTAGAGAGAGATCGTGGTAGACAAAGATAGAAAGAGAATTCATAGCGGATTAGTGAGTCGATGTTTCTAACGAAGAGTACAGCATGTTCCTATCGCCTCGCACATTATACTTTGTTGTCTCATTCACGCTCTTTAGAACAAAAATGCAGCAGAGCTCATGCGTACCTTCACCGACTCAAAACGTGATTTTGCATTTTTCCATGGAGACAATGAAATCACGCCATTTATGATTTTGTTCTGAAAAGTATCGTTCGTAACTCCTGCGGACTGACGGCTTTCCTTTTTGAAATTCGTTACAAAAACATTGCACTCGTTTCAAAAAGGCCGTCTAACCGCACTAGTTACGAAATGTACTATTCTCGAATCGTCTGGGACTTCTGCTATCTCGATACATACATTTATCAATTCGCACAACCTTTGAGGTATGTACTCGCCATCATATTTAAGCATTTCAGCGCTAAGACTGTCTACACCAACAGCCTTACCGTTTTTTAAAGTTCTTAATTATACCTCTAACCTCAGTGACACAGACTTTTTCAATTGGGTTTTCTAATGCATTATGTTCTATGTCGCGGTTCTGTCGCTCTATATCTTTACCTCTTAATAATTCTTTGAACGAGTCTTGTAATGCGTCTACTATCTCGTCTGTATCATATATCATTTCGCCTTTGCTGTTTCTCATGCTGACAAACGTACATACTTATAAATCAGTACTTTGGTAAAGTTTGATTTGCGAGCACAAACATTTTCACGTTGATTATGATATTATAAAACCGAAATGGCAAAAATACAGAGAAATTATTTTTTTGGGACAAAACTCCAACAGGATGGCCCTGTTTGTTTACGGTTTGGAGAGTCCCGATTGACCCACAAGGCCATTGAGGGCACCCCCGACACTATGGGTAGCGGGACTTTAGTGGAAAAGTCCTACAAAATTTTCTAAAACAATTTTTTAAGGACTTGTCATTTTGGTTTTATTCGTCGAAAATACTATGAAAAAAGTCGAAAATTTAAATTTTGAGCCAATAAAAGACGCATAATATGGGAAATAGTTTTTGGAGGAATTTCATCGTTTGAAAAGTCCTACATTCCTTTGGACCATTTCTTTACACAACTCGTTTTTAATTTATTTATCGAAATTAATATAAAAGAATCGAAAACTCCAATATTACGCCAAAAGACGCGTGAAACGTAAAAAATCTGAAAGACGACTTCGAGGACATTTTGTTTTATTCATCAAAAATAATCTGAAAACAAAAATCCTATTATTAGCATAACAACGCGAGATAGAGAAGAATGCCTGAAGAAAGGATTGCAGTTTTCTTATTGATTTTAAGGTAATTGTCAAAAATTGAGCGCGTAGCGCGAGTCACAAGATGAGCATGTGTACCTCAAAGCCTACAGAGCTTTAAGTAACTTAATATTTAACTATATACTGAATTTCGTAGAGAAATATGAATATGAAGACACTCCAGTAACGTTTAGTACGCTTCTTGATGATAAATTTTAATAAAGTTTACGACTTTTGCACAAGATGTCCTCGATTTTTCATTTTAATTTTTGTTTTGTTTAACAATTCCACTATTTGATTGAAAATTAAATTATTTTGTTGCAAATGCAATTATTTTATTTGAAAAATCATCTTTTTTGTTCGAAAATTCAACAACTTGGTTGAAAGTTAAACTACTGTGTTAAAAATTGATCTTTTTTGTTGAAGATTCATCTCTTTGATGGAAAATTGAACTACAGTTTAACTTGGATCAGAAGAAACTTGATTTGAGCCTTCCGAGAACTGATGCCGCGCGGCGGCTTCGGATGAGAGGAGCCGCGGGGCCGAAGGGGAGGATGGTCCTTTAGTAGCGTGGAGATAATAACAGCCAGCTGCATAACTGCGTCACGTTGCGTCACATTGCACAAGTTCACTGGCAGTGTATCTGACACGGCTCTGACTATTTACGTTCGGCGATCCTGGATTTAAGACGAAGCTCAGAACGAAAACCGGGCTCAAATCCAAGTTCGACTGAATTTCCTTGTAATTCGTTTCTTTTCTGTTTGAAAACTAACTTTTTTCAACTGAGAATTTAACTATGTAACTACACTCTTCAGTAGAGTGAAGTAAAAATGCTACAATTAATCGAATCGTTTGAGCTGAGGGAAAACAATTCGTGGGTCAACATCCAAAACAAGTAAAGAAAAAATTTTTTAAATTTACACAAAAACATGTTTTTTGGATTGATTCGAAACTGAAATTTCTTCAGCTTGAACCAAAGTAACATGCTATTATTTTTCATTCATGTTAAACACTTTTTTTCGTGGTGTTTATAAGATTCCAAAATCGCAAGAAAATGAAATCCTAAAAATCCTAAATCACGACAATAGTACATTGTAGTACTCCTTGAATACAAGTATGTGAAGTAGACAGAGGTTGTTTGGTGTACTTAAAACATTTTAGATTATAGGTGAAAGGAAGAAATAGCGTACTTTGCAGAACGGAGACTGGGTCCAGCGATACAATGTTTTAAGATAAAGATAATTTCCTCCACATTTTCACTTGCTTAGTGCAGTGTATGTGTAGTGGGGGTAAAGTTTCATGTAGCGGGCGTGAAGTTTTGTCTCTTCAAATATATTTTTCCATATATTTTACTGTGATTCAGCACTCAATGAAACATATAACCGGTATTATCACGTATTATACTATGCCTTTTTATTTTAAAAACTCCGGTTAAACAGGGGTCTATAAACGGGTTATCCTCGCTGCTTACCGCCAGGCGACTCAACTTCACTGTATATGGGCCTGTGAAAATTTGACTTTTACTAAGATGGGCTTAAAATCACTGTACTAATTTAATCACAACCAGTGATAACCCGCAGCTGCATGCGACTCTATTAGAAGTACTCGCATTTGTCCGGACATTTGGCCGCAGAAGAAGAAAACTGCAGAAAACCGCCTCCCGAGTTTAGCCGGCTTTAGTTAGACATTAGTTTTAATACAGCGAATACACAACCCGGTCGTACGCTGCATATGGTCACTCATCCGAGTGCTATACGCGCTCGAAATGGCTTGACATCTGGACTCTTCTAGAGTCGACATCAATTACTATTATATGCATTTCTATGAAAAACGTACGCGCCGAAGTTTTAGTGCTTTTTTACAAAGTTGCATGAATATGTTTAGAGTTGTACAATTATTTATTCTGCATCGTAAGAGGGTACCCATGCGAAGCCGTGTACAAATAGAAGTTATAGAAGCAAAAAATTAATTTCATGGTATTTTATTTAACTTCATTTCAAAATAAAATAATCGCATGTAAATCACTGGGACGCGCGCGGAGCACGCATTTAAGGTTCTAGTTTTGTTTAAAATTCGTCCTTTTGGATAGAAAATTAATCTTTTTCGAAAATTCATCTTTTCGACTGCGGTTTCAACTATTTTGTTAAAAATTCGTCTTTTTTGGTTCAATTAAACTATTCCATTTGTGGTTCAGGAATTATTTGTTGGAAAATTCAACTATTTGGTTAAAAATTAAACTATTTATTTGTAAAATTAACTACTTGGTAGAAGATTATCTTTTTTGTTATAAATTTGTCTTTTTTCGTTGAATTGAACTAGTAGAAAATTCTCGCTTTTTTGTTGAAAATTAATTTTTTAACTGAAAATGTAACTATTCGATTTTTGATTGGAAAATTATTTATATTTTTTGAAAACTTAACTAGATGGTTGAAAATTCAACTATTGTGGTAGAAGATTCAACTATTTGGTTATAAATGAAAATATTTACTTAAAAAATTAACTACCTGGTAGAAAATTAACTTCTTTGTTAGAAATTCATAGTGCCGGGTGGGGCATTCAACTGTTTCGTGGAAAATTCATGTATTTTGTTCAAAATTTGTCGTTTTAAGCAAAAAATTAATCTTTTTTTTGTTGTTGAAAAATCATCATTTTGGTAGAGGATTCAACTATTTTGTTAAAAATGAATCTCTCCTGATTATAAACTCCAATGTTGGTGAAAATTCATCTTTGTAGGTTTAAAATTCAACTATTTTGTTGAGTCATCTTTTTTAGTCGAAAATTTAACTACTTTTGTTGAAAATTCGTTCTTTCGGAATGTGAATTCATACATCAGAGTCTCAATAAATGAACAATCTCGGGGATTGCCTGAAAATAGCCTTGTTCATATAGCGCGTACAGCGGAACATAAACAGTCAGGGCCGCCTGTACCGTTTCCATAATATTGCGCAATCTACTTGACTGAGTAGTAGTGCATGCGTCCTTTCAGAGGCGGAGTCGCAACCGTCTCTCGCCCTGTCCCCTGAGAAACTGCTGGGACCAGCAATTAAGGAATTCATATAACGCAAGCGATTGCGCGTTCAAATAGTGAGACTCTGGTGTGCATTCATACATGAATACGAAATATTGAATATTTCGTTGAGAATTCATCTTTTATGTTTGAAAACAAGGTTTAGAATTTTCTTGAAAAATCGAAAATTCAAATTTAGAACGAACATTGCGCAACCAAGAAAGATTTACAAAGGGCCCGTTAAGCAGGTCAAAAATGCCCTTGGCTGGAATCAGATTTTCAATAAGCCGTTCTCTGGGACTTGGAATCATAACTTTTTTCTCACATTTTTGAACCCAAAGTTTTCATAAATGAAAGTTCATCTCATGTGCTCACTTTCAGAATTTTTTCAGATTTTTAATCAATGTGGACGGTAGTTTTTTAAAAATAAGAACTGTCACATATGACAGATACCCTTATTAAGAAGAAGTATTGGTAAGTATTGGATCCAGTACTTTTTTCCCGAAAAAGTATTAAATCCTTCATAAAAGTTTCAGCGCAGCAAATGTGAATTTTGTTGTGATTCTCCATCAATTCAGCTAAATACGATACAGCTTGACTGTAATTAATGAGGATAGCGACGATGATTAATCCAAAACTTTTATGAAGGATTTCCATTTCACACACTAATTAAAACATTCAGAAACATTAAAAATACAGCATTTGATCAGAAGTAATAATATTCAGCATTTCTATATTAATCCATGATACACTTATGAAAAAAAATAGTGGTAATTATCAGACCTGAGCCTTTTTTGCGAGTAAGTATTGGAAAGCCAATACTTTTTCGGGGAAAAAGTACTGGATCCAATACTTACCAATACTCTTCTTAATAAGGGTATCTGCCATCTGTGAAAGTTTTTATTTAAAAAAACTACCGTCCACATTAATTAAAAATCTGAAAAAATTATGGAAGTTAGCACATGAGATGAACTTTCATTTATGAAAAATTTGGAATACTACTCAAAAAATATTTGACCAACATTTTTTTTTGAAATTTGAATTTCTCTCAAAAATGTGAATTTCGCGAGAAAACACTGAAAAGAAAATTTTTTAGGTGTATTCTAATCATTTGTTTTTGACTAATTTTTTTCAGATTTTTCCATTACATAGATGTGTCACAAAAAAATGAAAACCATAAAACATATTTGTAGCCACCATGAATATGGGGGTGGTGATGGGGGTTCAAAAATGTAGGAAAAAAATTATGATTCCAAGTCCCAGAAACGGGCTCATGGAAAATCTGATTCCAGCTAAGGGTATTTTTGACCTGCTTAACGGGCTAGGCCTTTTGTTATTAATCACTGTTTGATAGGACGCGTAGTTTTTGTTTTATTCGCAAAAAACAACATTAAAAATACAAAGCTGAATTTTTGAACAAACGACACAAGATACGAAAAAAATTAATAGACAAAAGTTGTACACCCAAAAAAGAGCTACAAACCAAATTTTTCGCCTAAAGTATATCTACAAATTTTCTTAGAACTACTTAATGCTAGAATGAGAATTATTGGTCTGAATCGTGAAAAATAACATTAAAAATAAATAAATGAAATTGATTGAAAACCGACACAAGTTACAATACAATTTTTAACAGCACAATTTTTTTTTTAATAGAACGCGCACTTTTTTTAATTATAAAAACATGACAATGAATTTTCAGAGTAGCTGAGAATGAAATTGGTTGCAAAATAAAGAACAAATATTAAAGTAATCATGATACATCAAATTTGTACTTATTTCGAAATATCTGAATCATCAATCCCAGGCCGAGGTACAGAAATAAATGTAATATACACTTGATACCATAGTGTTGAACATAAAATAGAAACGTTCGCATTTCGGACAAAATCAAATTCGAAGCACGATACACGTGATGAGAATGTGTTCATTAAAGCTGAAGGAGATTTAACGAAAGAGAATTCACAATCACCAAATTACAGTTGTCGATGCTTTGATTTTTAGTTTTAAAAGGTCTGTGCACAAATGTGCGGGAAAGGACAAAGACCGAGTCCGTAACGCGAGTTAAAAATACACTATCGAGCGCGAGCGCGAGAACCAATAAACGCGCGCCCTAGGTGCGCTCAAACTGGGATGACGCGCACGCAGCGCGCATGAGATTATGCCCGCGCGGCCAGCAGATTTTTAAAAATTACTTTTAAATTTAAGAATAATGGGAACATAAATTATTTTTCGTTTTTTAGCAAGCTTCAATTGTTGCAAATAATTTCTGAGCGTTGCCGGATGACAAGGTTAGGCAATAACAATTTTATCATTTTGAAGAATATATTTTTTGTTTGGACCTCAACAATGTGCTTCTTCTAGTAATAAAACCGTATTACTGGATGACACCAAAATGTTGTAATTTCTTTTGCGGGCTTCTAAATCGGTTATTTTGGTAGAATAAAAACAATTTGAATATTATTAAATGTTCACGTCTTGAAGTGTATTCAATAATCTTCAATTAATAATCAATTTAAATATGAAACGTTTCTTGTAATTCTTCAACCAACTTCAAAGAAATATATTTATTTAATAATTAGATCTTAAGCTTTGTTTTAAAAGATACAATGCCATAAATTTGAAAAAAGGTATACTCAAGGGCGTGTAACATTCAAGGGACAGGATATTGTCAATTTTTTTATTTTCCCCATCACACGAGTATTCAAAAATTCTTCCAGGTCAATCTGTTATTATGATGATTGGGATCAAACTAGCAATTGTCACTTATTTTTATACATCAAATAATAAAAGGCAACTGTTAGTCAAGGGCAAAATAATAGCGAAAGAAACTTTTCTAAATCAGCCTTAATAGGAGTAACGAAGAGATACGATTTGGCAGTAAAAAAGGTGCCGGTGGAGAAGATGCAAATAAATCACCAACGGGTATGACCTGACACCATAAATCCACCGCGGGACACTCCCTGTTCTCTGGAGTGGTTCAACCGTGAATCCATCCAATGTCAGAAGAAATTCCATCGTCTTCTCAGTTTCGGTTCATGCCAAATTGTACACAGTGCCCGAGAAAAATAAACAGAACTTCAAAGCTCCATAAGCAAGCACATCAAGCTTTCCAGCAGTATTAACAAGATTTCCTTCGATGCAAGAAAAAAAGTACATTTTTTCATGTACAGATCGAATATAATTCTATAAATGTGTGTACCGAAAAAATTCGGCTATTTGTACCGAAATTTCGGGGAAAATAGTCCCTTTTACGGGGAAAATAGTCCCTTTTATTAAAAAAAACTCTCCGTACAGAAACTTCGATACACGTGGTCATGGCCTTTTATAAACGAATTAGAATTGTTATGATGTGAAACCTGGAATTCTCCTTGATTTTTATTTTTTTTATTCGTTGCTTGCAAAATCTTTATTTGACCACTCCACTTTCGACTGTACACCGGAATTCTAGATTTCAAAATATTAAAAAAATGTCTGAGGATTGCAGAAGATTTTACAAATATTTCAAAGATTAAAAAATATTGTTAAGATTTCGAATAGTTTCGAAGGACTTTACAGCGAATTTCAGAAAGATCTAAAACATTCTAAAACATTTTTAATAAGATTTCAAAAAATTTCAATTAATTTCATAAGATTTAACGACGGTTTCAGAAAGATTTCAAAGATTTCCCAATTGTTTCAAGAATTTCAAAGATTTCACAAGGATTTAAAAGGTTTTACTAAGATTTCACAAGGATTCAAAAGATTTTACAAAGGCGTGTACTTCAGATTTCAAAGATTACAAAATATTTCCAAAGATTTAATACATTTCAAATGGCTTCATAGACTTCAAACAGATTTCAGAAAGATTTCAAAGATTTCAAGAGATTTCAAAAGATTTCAACGATTTTTAATATTTTACAATGATTTGAAAGATTTCAAAAGATCTTACTAGGATTTGTAAGATTTCAAAATTATTTACCTGAAATTTGTCAGTGACTTGCAAATTTTATTTTGAAGTTCGACATCTTCAGTTCGGGATGAATGATAATTTGAAAAATATTATCGAATCTTAAAATTAATATTTCTAGAAAGCCAATAATTTCTTAATAATTTCTATTACTGAAGTATTTAATATTCCACAGTACCGAAGTTGTTGGCAAAAAAATGCAATAGCTCATTTTTGTACATTTGTAGCAAACGGTTACTTTATTATTGGATTTATAAAAAGGAAAACTGAAAAAAAACTTGATTTATCGACCTGGAAAACCTGGAAAAGACCTGGAAAAGAAGGTACCATTGACTTATTTTAGATTTCGGATTAATTTCTGTTTTCTTTCTGTGTGAAAGTTTTGGAATATATTTATCTATTATAAAAGAAATATTTGAAAATTATTTCTAAATGTCTGAAAGCAGAATTTTACCAAGTTAATGTCTGAAGACACTAAAAAACTCTCAAGTAAGCAAGAAGCAATATTTCGTGACATAAAAGCTTAACTCACAAGTCCAACAAAAGGTCTCAAGTGACACGTTTTCTTTTCCTTGTAAAGTAACTGCCACATCGAAAGAACCATAAACTGCGCGGTTTCAGAAAGTAAGAAAAGGGTTTTCAAGAAACCGACGTCGGACGCATATATCGACCTCAAGCTAATAAAATACAATTTTTAAGTGTCTGGAAACAAAGGATGTAGAAAAGGTGATCATGATAGAGAGTTCCTTAAAAAAAACTACATATCTTCATATTTCACTTTTAGTATCTTCCCAGGAACCAGAAGCACAAATTACAAAACAAAATCTAAATATTATTTTATACGGCAAAAAGTAAAATATGTAACGAAAGTTCTACGAAATTATTTCTATTTGAAAGCTAGATGACATTTCTAGTTGAAATATATCTACGCGACTAACAATGTAATAAGAGTACAACAAATTTGAAGCAATTTGAATTTCGATAAATGGCTATCATTTTCTTATTATCGCAGAGACGGGTCGTGTAGCCCGGACAGAATTGATCAATTACCAAAATGGAGCAGATTTTTTCTTACTTTTAGGTCAACCACTATTTCATAAGGTGAAAGCCGTCGATTGTACATTTATTGCAAGGTTAACTTTATCAGTTGATATATTAAAAATAAATCAAAACCGAATATTAACATTAAATTTCCCTTCTTTTCTCCTTAAATTTGCGCACAGAAGAATTGCGATTTTATATAAATATTGCATTTTTACTAACATAAAGTAGAATTAACGTAGGGAGAGCATATAACAAGAGCAAATGAGAGCAACTAAAATCCAGTGAAATTTAAAACAAAAGAATTCCTCGACCTGATCACTATCTGAGAAAATTGCGTAACTCTCTTATTCAGCGAATAGAAACTCGGAAGAAGAATATGACAAAAATTCAACGGAGAAAACTGACGAGATCCCTGAATCATCCGGATCGAATTTGCATTTATTAGCGTTCTTCAATTTCGAAGAAAAAGGGGCCGAAAGATATGCATTTTAAATTCAAAGGATTCCAAGTAGTCCAAATTCCGAATCTTAAAAACTGTAAAAATTTAATGCCTAATGTTCCATTTTCAGTTTATAAAACAAACTTTTCTCCTCTTCAACTTTCTACTTGACTGCTTGTAATTTTTAATATTTTTAATTTGGAAGAATTTTCAATTTGTAAGATTGAAAATTTAAAAGGTTTCAATTGTAAAGCTGTAAAATGTACAACTTTTGATTACACCTTTAATAATTCAAAAGCTGCCAAAGGCAAATCTGCTTAATTCAAATTAAAATAACTCTCCATAGGATCTAAAATTGTTTCTGTCAGTAGATTCACTATTCGAGATGTTCGAATAATTTCGTCCCGGAAATGGTTTAGCCTGCAAAAAACTCGCAGGATGTGTTTAATTATAACAAGACTTTAACAAAAAATTAGGAAATAATGTAATTTTTGATTATTTGGAAAAATATACTTTTCATATCTTCATACAAATCACCGTCAGTTTGTTAATTTTAAACTATTTAATTATGTGATGACAGAAAGGACAGTTAACCTCGCCTATCCTATCCTATCAAATTAAAAAATTATTATTGATGTGCTGTAGCAAAAGTTTTCTTTTTCTTTGACGACCTTCAAAATTAACGGAATCATAAGTTTTTAACTTAATGAAAATTAGAAATATTTCAAATAATCACTATTGGTGACTTTTCAAGCCACTGAAAGCATTTTTTAATACAGTTATTTGAAATTTAACAATTCTTATCGAATTTTTAGTATTTTGATCGTGGAAAATCATATCTAATTATTTATTTTAGTTTTCACTCTGCTTTGTACGGAGTAATGAAAATAACAGAAGAAAATATATGGGAAGTCTACAGTGGGTTTATGCCAGGAAGATCATGTACGGATCAAATATTTAGCTTGAGATAGATCACAGAAAAAAGTTGAAAAGTAAATAAAAAAGTTGTCTGTGCATTAGTTGGCACAGAAGAAGCGTTTGACAAGGTAGATAGAAGTAAACTTTCAAATTGAAGTAAACTCTCAAAAGCAATAAAAAGAATATATGCAGATAGCAAAGCGAGTGTAAGGGTAGATAGAAGTAAACTTTCAAATTGAAGTAAACTCTCAAAAGCAATAAAAAGAATATATGCAGATAGCAAAGCGAGTGTAAGGGTAAATGAGAAACTGAGTGACTGGTTCGATATTATGCAAGGTGTTAGTTAAGGACGCGTGATGTCCTCATGGCTGTTTATTATATTCACGGGCAAGTGCCCTCTTCGACAAAGAAGGTGTGCATCTCGGGACAGTGAGGATACGTCGGTTAGCGTTCGCAGATGATAAGGTTGTTATCGCAGAGTCAATCGAATACTTGCAATGAATGTTTAACCAAATGAGTACAAGCATGAAGAACATGGGCCTCAAAATTAACGTGAATAAATCTCGAAATAAATAACAAATTATGGTGTTTGAAGGGAAGGGCGAGAAACAAATATGCAACATTGTCCTAAAAGATGAGAGAATAGAACAAGTTAATAAGTACGTATATTTTGGTAGCCTATTCACTAAGGACGGAAAAATAGATGGAGCGTTAGATAGGCGTATAAAGGAGGGTAAGAAGGTTATCGATAGAGCAGGGTCCATTATCAGATGTAGAAATATATCAGTTAAAGCTGAAAGAACAATATATAATTCTTTGTTTATAGCCACTGTGCTGTACGGTAGCAAGCCCTGGACATGCCAAGAAAAGGATGAGAGTAAAATTAACGCTACTGGCATGCAATTCCTGCACAATATGTGCGGTAGAACGCTAATGGATAAAGTCAGTAATTAGAGAATCCTCAAAGAATGCGGTGGAAAGCAGACACTGATTCAAATATGTGAAACAAATTCGTTAGGATGGTTTGGGCATGTTGAGAGAATGATAGATGAACGACTGGCGAAACAAGAATATCAAGATAAAGACAATGGCAGCGTACCCAGAAGCAGACTGAGAAAAGAATGGTTAGAATGTGTGAATGAGACCCTAATTCAAATAGACATAAGAAGCCATAGAAACACAAGAGCTTGCATGAGAAAATGCATGGACGTGAAGGAAGCTGAAGAGGTATGACAGGACAGAAAAGTGAGGCGACAAAAAGTTTGTAAGAAATGCATATAATGAAGAATGTCAGTGAAGTGAATGGCGCCTGAAACAAAAGACCTTAGATACAAATGGGCCCAAGTAGAGAGCTTTACATGATCACTTTGTGAAGCTCTTCACCTGTACTGATCACTAGAGAGATTGATCAGCGACCTGGATCAGAGCAGTGTTGCGGAACGAACGCGTTATTTAAATTAACAACACGGGAGTTCTAGATCAATCTGAAAATCTGTACCCCACCCTCCTATGGCATCCTACAGCCCCTTTCTCGCCGAGTGAGTCACGCTTACCCCGAAAGGTATATGGCTTAATGGTATAATAATAATTATAATAATTGTAATATTCTTCAAACAAAGAAATTTAATTTTTAATCGAAGCTTTGCGTCCATTTCCCGAAACTTAATAATCCCTGGACTTTATTTTTTTGAATTGTCAACAATTAACGAGATACTATCAATTTCGATGAGTAGCAGCAGATGTTGAGTAAATTTAAATTTAAATAAAAAAGAAAAAATCTGTAATATATAAAAACGAGGGCACGCGTGACTGGAAGATGATGACATCGTTACGAAAATAGCAGGCGATATGCTAATGTTATGATATTCCAGTTATTACTGCACTTGAGTATTGTGTAGTTTGTAGTATGAGTACATGAAGGCATACAGGGACAGAAGCTTACCAAATGTACGTCTGTGGCGCCGGATCGCAATGCGTGGGCTCATAAAGTAATTTAGCCAAGGCGCGCACTTTGACTCTGAGGCACTGAGGCGTTTCCGAATTCGTTTGCATAATAATTAATGAGGTTTTACGCCCTCAGCTCAACCATTTTGACCCCTCGCAAAAATAAAATCTTTGGAGATAAATTAAAACTTATTGTTAGTAAGAGGTCCAAACCATATTCAAAATTCTATGCATAGAACAGAACCCTATCTGTAAGAAGGAATTGATAATCTACAAAAATAATTAACATATAATTATTTTCCTTCATAAAGAACTAAAACTAAATAAGGAATTAAAATTAATGGCTTGATGGATTTCTAGTTTCGAGGAATGTGAATATTTCCTTGTTAGCTGCCTTTACAACATTGTATCAATATTTAACTACCATGATAATGAGCTATTTTTCATAATTTGCATACTTAGCAGCGACTTAAGAATAAAGCAAAGTTAGCTGTTCTTTTCAAAACTTTTCAACAATAAAAAAAAACAAGTTTCAATGCGTTTTTTAATTATAAATTATAAATTCTTAAACGAAAACGACATTCTGTTTCTAACCTTTAAATAATCTATCCGTAGAATTCAGTAAAAAATTATCAACGGAAGGTGCGAAATCTAAAGTAGGGGAAAGTGGGGTATGGTGTCAGTGCGGGGCACGGTGACTCTTGCTAATAATGCATATGTTTCTTGAGTTTTATATTCGTTTTTTTTACATTAAATAGCTTTCTTGAGTACCAAAGAAAGCTATATTACGTAAAAAATTTAATATGAAAATGAACAAACACGAGCATTATTTGCAAGAGTCGCCATTCCCGCACTGACACCATATCCCACTTCCCCCTACTTAGTTTAAATTACAAACTTATAAGAAAAAAATTGAAACCTCAGCCTTGAATTGAATTATAATTTAACTAACGATAGTATTGCCAACTATTTATCAGAAATAAAATTTCCATCTGCTTTCAAACGTATGTAATTTTATTCTGATAGGGAAAAAATATTTTACTGGGAAAACCTGCAAATTACTTAATTGAGTAATGTCTTCATGCTGCAATTGTAAATTTACTTGAGGGCATATAAAAGCCTATGTATGTTATTTGCCTTGAAAGATAATTTTTTCACAACATGCCTATAATCCTATTCAAAGAAACAGCCAATATAAATGCTGAACTTAAATAGAAACCAATATTTTCAATATAAAATCCGAAGTGAATTATAATATAATTTTTTTTCTTCAAATCTATGAATTTTTCCTATTCGCGAGACTTATTATTGCAGACAGTCTTTTTTAGTTACCGTTCCTGAGTCGGTGAGATCATTCTTGAAAGTAAGAATTAGTTCAACGAGCGTATTTTACCGCCTGATAATCAGTTGGCAAATATTGCCTCAGTACTTGTGCTACACAGCATTACAGTTCGTTAACATTGCTTGGATGTAGGCATAATTATTTTTTCAAACAGTAGTTAACAAATAGTTTTTTTATTTGTTTTTCGATTTGTAGTGAGAATTGAGTACACTCTTAGAAATATCTGTTCGAATTTTCAATCATATTCAAGTAAAGTTTTACGCACTGACTGTTATTGAAATTTCAATTACATTTATATGAAAATTCAAACTCATGTGTTATTGAAAATTCAGGACTTGTAATTGAAAATTCAGTTACAAAAATTTGAAAGTATGGCCGTAAGCGCCAAAATGCAAATGTTACAGGAGACGCAAAAAACTGTCTAAGTTTAACGCATTTCATTTTAGACATAAAAGTTATTAAACTTATTAAAGCAACGGCGCGTCCAGAAAAATGCCGAATTCGACTCCATTAAAGAGTTGCAGAACTTTTTAAATTATTAATTAAAAAAAAAAACAAGAATTACATTTGAGCAATTACTTATAGCTCAATCAAATCGCGAATGAAGCGCTTGAAAACAAGCAAAAATATGCAAAAAAAACCCTTTGCATGAAACCTTTGTTGCATGAATTTTTATTTAAAAATGTAAAAAACCCCAATATTTTCGAGCTATTATTTAACCCTAATGAAACATAAAAGAAATATCCTGAAAGAAGCAGCTACCTCCGAGAAACCCCCTTGTCATTGATGCGGCGCTTCACCAAAAATGAAAATATTGACACAGAAAGAGTTTCATAACTTTTTTTATTTTAAAATTTGAAAAAATGAGAAAGTAATTTCGAGCTATTATTGAGCTTAATGGAATCTTGAAAAGAACAGGTAAAGAGACCACCCTACAGTAGACAATGAACCTACATTAGACAATCATTAATTAAAAGCACAGATCAATATCAAATAATTAATTTAAATTTTTATTTATTGACACGTATTGAGTCCTAACTATTAATTAAATTGAATTCTTATTGTACCCACATTAGTATCTGAAATTTATTATTATCTATTATACGTTCAATATCTATAGTAAGATGGTCTCTCCTAATCACTTAAAAAAAAACACCGAACGTGGATTTTGACCCAGATTTTTTTAATTGAACTGGATTATAATCATCCACATAGATATGAGTTAGGTCAAAATAACTATTTTAAGCCTATAATACGAATATCCCAAATTTGGCACTTACGACCATTTGCCCGATGAACCTTCCTGTGATTGAATTTTGATTAAAGTTAGTGTTGGTGAATTATTTAGGAATTTCAAAAAGTGTAGAAGTACTTACGTCACAAATGAGGACTCTTTTAACTTCTCCACACTTTGCACACTCGGATCTGACATCCGTCTGATATTCCAAGAGAAGAGAAACTTCATTGTCGAAATCTTCTGGTTTGAAGAGATTTTTGATAATCACAACACGCTCATTTTTTTGAGGCTCACCAGGCAATCGATCTGGTCGCCAATCAAATAATCTAGAAAAATAAATGTTAAATACAAATTCCTTAAATTACCAAAATGAGTAAACATTTTATGCTATCGGAATTTGAATGCTTCGACACTATAAAAAGTTATTAATACCCAAATGGTTTAAAATTTGAAGAGAGAAAAATATGAATTCGTTCACTCAATTTGAAAAAAAAAATCCAAACCTTATTTGAAGCAAAAAATAACAGTGTAAAATAAAACTGTGCACGTCGTTGGCCACAGGCGCAATCGTGCATCGGTCCATCTGTGCACGTCTAAATTTAGACGTTCGCAGTTGGGAGTCTACCATCTGTGCGCGTGCACAGTTGAGACAATCCCAACTTTTCTCGATGAAATCTAGATGGAAAGTTCCCAAATGTGCACGTACACATATTGACGAGCACAGATGGTACACTGCCAACTATTCACATGTACAGATGGCATACTCCTAACTGTGCGTTTCTTAATTAATAAGTTCTTATTTTTCACATACAAGTTCACGTGCACAGATGGTACACGCCCAAATGTGCACGTCTAAACTTTAAAGTGCACAGTTGGGAGGGTCCCATTTGTGCACGTGCACAATTTTACTAGCGTCGAACATCGTCCACAGTTGTACCATCGGCCCTCGACGTACACAGTTGGGCCGGTGCACAGTTGCTCCGTGCACAGTTTTACCCTTCCCTAAGAAAGCATAGACTTTGGTTTCTCCCGAAATACAAATACACTATAGGTTTAGCGTGTATGATAAATTGACTATATACCACCTGCCTCTCCTAAAAATTTTAACAAAAAAAGGTAGTTATTTTGAGAAAGTTTCATTATTTAATTTGTCAAAAAATCGAAATAGCTTTATCAACTTTTATTTTTTCTTCGTTTTTTTATTGGTTTCAAAAGAGTGAAAAAAACTTGACAAACTGCAACTAGGAAAATCTTGAAATTCTAAAATTTTCAGAAAGGCCAAGGCTTTTGATGTATAGTTGGCAAAAAACTAACTTTAGCCTTCAAATTTTTAAGTGACCGTAAGCAATGTAAAAATGTCGCTATGTTAATTTAAAAAATACGTGCCTCCTTATTTTCCACGTGAAAAACATATTTCACACGGAGAAAATTTGTTCATTAGAATTTACCCAATTAGTTAGGTAAATGGAGGACATTACTGCATTTAGATAAAGTTTACAATTATTTTAGGATTTAATACAAAACAGAACTATAAATAATACAAAAGAGTTATGTAAAATCTCAAGTCCGAAAGTGAAAATTGTGATATGTAATAATTGATATAAGGGTTGTATTATTTCAATACTAGTATATTATAAATTAACGCGAAGTATTGTAAATTTTCATCAAATTAATGATATAAAGTTTACTTTTATGTGATATTAACGATTCACTTAAAAGAAAGTATAGATTGCAGAATATTTAAAGAGATTTTCACTTCCATTAGGAGAGGAATTACACAACAGTGAGGTAAAATGAGACTCGCTAGGGACGTCAACATTCTCAGGGCTGAAGTTTAAAGCCAAGTCCCCCGTAGACACTTTAACATTTTTAAGTTTTGGTTTATATTGTAGAATTTGAGAAAATATTCAAATATATTAACTGTCCTTTTCTCTCAGTAGATAATACTCATTAAGTCACTTAATCAAAGTAGAATGTATTTAAAAATTGACATATAAAGATGCGGGTGATAAAAAAACATCGGACGGCACTGGACAACTGACTTCGAATTTCGAGGCGGGAGATCCCCGAAGACTAATGTTTAAAAACAAGGTGGAATTTATAACGAAAAAATATGAATTTTCTACCTAAATAATTGAATTTCTCATCAAAGAGAAAATGCTTCTAACAAAATGAGTGAATTTTAAATTGAAAAGATCAATTTTCTAGCAAAAATTAAGTAGCTACATTTTTCGTTGTAAAAATTATTTTTTACAACAACAAAAAAACATATTTTTAATAAAATTTGTTCATTTTTCAACAAAAGAAATAAACTTTCAACTAAAATAATGCATCTTCAAACAAGAACAATCAAAAAACAACATTTCACCAATTAGGTAAATTTCCAACCGAAAAGATGAATTTTCGATGAAAAAAAGACAAATTTTCAACTAAAAAATAAATTTTAAACAAAGAATAGAATAGTTTAATTTTCAGAGAGAGAAATAAGGTTGTGAACAAATAAAATGAATTTTTAACAGAATAGTTAAATTTTCAACCTAAAAGATGTAATGACTATAAAAAAATAAAAAATGGAGTATATTTGAATTCTTAGTTGGAAAACTTAATTTTTAAATTTTGATCTAAAAAAGTTAATTTTCAATATAAAAAATAATTTTTTAACTGTAGAAATGAAAATTTCAACCAAGAAGATTAATTTTCTACCGAAAAAGAATAATTTTTAAGAAAATACATGAATTTTCCATCAACATTTTTCATTTTTAATGGAATTTTCAACCCAATAGTTGCCTCTTCAACCAGAAAGGTTGAAAATTACCAGAAAAAAAAATAATTTCAACTAAATGGATGGATTTTCAACTAAAAAACATAAACTTTTAACAAAGTATAGAATAGTTTAATTTTCAGTTAAAGAAATAAGTTTTTAAGCAAATAAAATGAATTTTCAACTGTACAACTGAATTTTTTACCAAAAAGATTAAATTTGTATGAAAAAGAATCTCGATAAGAAATTGAGTTAAATTTGCAGTTCAAAAAACTAATTTTTAATAAGAAAAAACTATTTTTTAACCAAAGAAATAAAATAAAATACATGAATTTTAACTGAAAAGGTTAATTTTCTACACAAAAAGATAAACTTTCAACAAAATAGATCAATCTTTAACTGCAAAAGCTAAATTTTCAACAAAAAATATATGAGTTAAATTTTCAGATAGAGAAATAAATTTTTAAGCAAATAAATTTAATTTTCGTAGAATTATTTAAATTTTCAAGGGAACAAATGAATTCTCTACCAAAATAATCAAATAAAATTTTTAAAACAAAATTGAGTTGACTTTTTAGTTGAAAAAAAAATAATTTTCAAGATTGGAAAATTTCAAATAAAAAATTATCCAATATGTTTATTTACTTCCTACAAATTTACAAGCACGCTAATTAATAAAATGTTACAATAACAAACTTCGATGAAACGGGGACCAGTTATTTTTTTGTACGGCCCTGACGTACTTGTACTTTAATTTTATAGCCGAGATTTTTTTTCCGATATTCTAAGTGTTAGGTTAGCCGTGAGGTTTAGTTGTTAGCGATAGAACGCGTTAACCGTAGCTTAGGTGGTTCGAAACCCGTCCACAGCGTTTGCGATTTTTAATAGCGTTAATATCGTTAGAAGCGTGCGACTATATCGTATGTAATGTATCGTAATTTAATGTAATTGTTTAAGTTAAATTGTGTATATGTACCAACAATATACTTATGAATTGTATGATATATATAAGAATGTGTTTGTTAGCAGTGGATGACCTTCCACAGAATCAGTTTGTAGCAAGAATGTTTTTTTTGCTGGCGCACGAAATTTTACATGACTGGGATGTAGAATTCACATATTTAGAGAGGTAGACTTTGTTTTCTAGGATTGAAACTGTACCTAACAGTTCGACGCATTTTACCTAACTGGTAGGTAATCGACATCTCATTTTACCCAACTGTCAGGTAATCTCTAACATCTTGTTGTATTATTTCTTACCGAATCGCGAATTAAATTTTAATGAATTTATATTAATAATTCATATTTTCACATCAAATATTACCCTATTTCATTTTACATGACTGAAAGTGAAATTTTAATATAATGCCGCAATGTCCTCCGTTTACCGAACTAAGTTATGCAAAATTTAACACACAAATTTTCTCCGTGCATTAGCAAGCTAATTTTGAACATGCCACCCGTCGGGCTGCATGAATTGAATTGGGTACGGTCACAATTAATCAAATTCCCAGCATTTCTATATACAATTATACATATTCTACATTTAAAGAATTCAAACATTTTTTTATATTTGGTTTTAAATTAAAAGCTGTATATTTTCAAATATGTTACTACAGTTAAGTGGCAATTTCGGACAAAGTCGTCTCTTATTTTTTTTTAATTTTCTCTCTGCTTTTTTAACATTCTTCTAACGCAGAAATATAAATCTGACAATAAATCTGCAATTCTATTTTCTATTATCGCATCTAATGCTCAATAAGTTAGAATAAATAGACGTGGGTGCTTTCGACGTGTGTGGGTTCTTTTTCTATTGAGTCACTAAATGAAACTATAAGTATGAACGAGTAACTTATCAGCTCACCCAAAGGGAAGGACTAGAATTTTACCTGACAATGAGGTAGTATCGATTTTGAATGTGTCAAAGACGACTTAAGATGATCAATTATGGATGAGAGAAATCGATATCACCAGGTAGAACTCTTTATCAAATATGCAATCATTCAACAAATTGAAACCTCACTTCATGAGAGTGAGACCTTGATTACATGTTTCTTGTAGAAACATGTATTTACATGCAGAGATCGCTCGAGTACAGTACAGCGATCTCTGACTTGTAACGTAGGTATAATCAATAACGATCCCGAGAAATTATCCAGAGCTATTCAAGCCCGGAGCTGTTTCGAAGGGATTCTCATACACAGATCGAATGAACGTCGCTTTATTCTTTCAGTAATGGGATCCATGACTCTTCTTTTGAGAGATATGTTTTTTTTTTTTTTTGAGATCCAGGTTACTAGAATTCTATTATTCTTTACAACCAGTGGCGTAACGAAGAAGGGAGCAGGCCCCCTCCTCCCAAAATTTCACGGAAACTACTGTGTATATTAAACATTTTTATTCTATTTACACAATAGACCGTCTCACTTTATCCTTTGACCGCCCTGTCACCCTAAATGCTAAAAGGAAAACAGTATTTTCCGCGTCACTAATCTTTCTGATTTTCTAGGGATTTTTTTTTTATTTTAAGTCCTCTCGGCGAAATTGATTTTCGTTGACACAAATGCGAATGCTGCAAATATTTACGCAGAAAGACTTGAATTAAAAAATTTGACAGCCTTGCAAAACTAATGCCAGTTATTTCTATCCGACGTCCAATGAAAACAGCTGTTAATTGTTTTGAAAAGCTATCCAAGTAATCTGGCGATGTTTACACTTTATATTCGGATGGATGAAAAACTACGGCTGCGTTCGGTCTCAATTTTCGATTTTGTTTGTTTGTAATGTAGGCGGGGGGCCCGTGAAGCCCCACCCCTGGCGCTCAAGATATGAAGCCTATTGTGCCACACCTGTGTTTTTCTCAGTGCAGTACTCCGAATCCGGCCACATTCGCCGAGTGTTTTTGGATCTCGGTGGATTTCGTCGTTGCAACGCTCTGAGAATATACCTCTCAGGTGCCAGGCGTACCTATCGCACAGTAAATGACGTCCTACTTGTTTGTGGCCAAATTACCCCCACCCACTATGCCATTCAGCAGCCTCCCTAGCAGGCTAGGGTGGACGGAACGATCCCTCTGAGGCCATCAGTTAGATGTATAGATTCGAAGCACTGCCCTGGTGTGTTATGTAAGTGTATTTGTGTGTGTGTGTGTGTTCATTTCTCGAAATTGGCCAGCGAGCGCCGAGCAGGAATCCCTCCGTATGAGCCTCAAGCGCAAGAGCCCCCAGTAGGAGCCTGGAAATAGAATCGCTTAATAGAATAGAATCGCGGAAATAAATCGCTGGCTCATTTTTCGAATCTTCTCAAAATCGACTTCGACCCACAAGGCTAGTCCCCTCGACGTGAAGCCTACATCTTGGTACGTAACCGCACTCTCCTGAGGGGACCTACAGCTTCAGAGGGTTCCGAACCACCGGAGCCACGGTTGAACTATATAGAAAATTTCTATTGGTACCGGCTCAGGGATCGAACCCCAGTCCTGCACGCAATGGAAGCCTGACGCGCTATCGTCTGAGCCACCAAGGCTCCTTCTCATTTTTGGAAGAAGAAAGCTCAATATTTTTTACATTCTTATTATAATGAGAAGGTATTGGTTTCATGTGAAAAATGACTTTCGTGGATTCCGTAAAATGTCGACGTTTTGAGGCCCCCTGAATCAGAAAAAAAAGTTTTTACGTCGGTGTCGTAATTATTAAACATTTTTTTATAAAGAACGGCACCGTTTCGCAACTTCTGAAAGCATATTCTCATGTTTTTATACGGGATCAACTACGAATGTCTTGTCAGTGACTCTTTACTAAATATGATGCTTTGCAAATTGACACTAATTATTATTTATTGAGCAATTTTTTCAATGACTGTACAGTTTGACTATATTATAATCAGTCAGCATAATTTCTTCAGCACTCATCTAAGAAAATTTCTGCCAATCACTCTGTGAAATAATACTGCAATTTATAATAGCAAAAAGGCATTGACAGGACTTTCCTGGTTACCAGGGCCGCGCTGGGCACCTGGAAAACTTAAAAAATCCAGACGGGCCGGTTGTCACGTGGACCACGGTCTGATGAAAAAATCATTCTGATAAATAAATATAAAAAGTGAGTTCCAAAGGCACAAAACAGTTCAAAACACACAAAGAATCAAAACAATTCATATGCTGTCCCTAGCGGACCTCGCTACGGAACGGCTACGCTGCAACCCTATGCACAATATTGCAAGTCGGTTTGCCACACTAAGAATGAAACGAATAATTAATAATTAAGTAATAATTAATTGAATGATTATTAATTCTATAAGTACTCAACACATTTCACTTACATGAATCAAATAACTTAATAAGAAATTAATAATCCACTCGAAGTTGAATTTTTATATGATGGGTACCCAAATTCCGTGCGTGTATGCGCGAAATATGGTATGTATACATTGAAGTCAATTATTTTTTGCAAGCAAATTCCTAAATGAATTTTAAATACAACATTTGCTTAGAATTGAACTGAATAACGACAATTCGGTGTCCCCAAGCGAAATTTTTATTTTCACGCCACTTACATGCGAAAATGTATCATGGTGGGCACTCGAGTACCCGAGTGTATGAAGAAGGGTTAGAAGACATTCTTGTCTTGGGACAGAATTAAACAAATCTCCAAACCTTCTGGTTACTTTTGCAAAAGATATCGAACCTATTCAATGCACAAAATTTAAACTTCTTGCATTCGTTGATAAATTTTTCAAATGAATAACAATTATTATCAATTTGGATAGTTTCATAGGAACAAGTCATTGTCAAGATATTCTTAGCTGGTTCCCTATAAAAAATTGAGTCTGGTTAACACTTTGATGACGTCATCTCAAGGTCTCCCCCGTGACTGATGTTAACCAAAATGGAATGGAGTATGGTTGAGGTGCTGAGCTGTTTGGAGAATGAGGGTAGTGTGGTAAGGGAAGGTCAGATGACTATTGGCGGTGATGAGCTATGCATACGAAGGTACAGGGGCTAGAACGGACGAGGGTAAAAAGGTGAAGCGTACATGTTGGAGGGGCAATGGACGGAGAATTAATGAGAGTGACAAAATTTTGATGTGGACGCGGGTAGGGGACAGAGTGGAGTATGGGTCGACAGGGAGATGTGGAGGTGAGAGAGGATGAGGGTATAGAGCTGGATGGAGCTGACGATAAAAGGCAGAGGAGTAAGTGTGAAGTGTGAATATTGGTTGGAGGGTTGGATGATAAATGCCGGTGACGACGAAAATACTCGAGAGTACAGGGGAGAGAGATGATGTAACAAGAGAGGGAAAAGAGAGTGGAATAACCGACGGCATTAGCTGCGCGGTGAATCTCGACTCGGGAAGAGTCCAGATGTTAAGCCATTTCGAGTGCGAATAGCACTCGGATTGGTGACCATCTGCAAGTACAAATGAAAGGTGTATTCGCTGGGTTTTAACTAATGTCGGGCGGGAGATTTGACGTCAACGAGGATTATGTGCATTCGATGGTCTTGGTCGAATGTCTAGCTTCAAACTCGACGGTCTAAAAACCATTTGAACACGGCTGGCGGGTTTATGCAGTTTTCCTCTCCCCTGGCCAAATGTTCCACCAAAGGCAAGTACTTCGAATAAAGTTGAATGCAACCGCGGGTTAACACTGGTTGTGATTAAAGTCACACAGTGATTCAAAGTCCACCTTAGTAAAAAAGCACATGAATGATACCTTAGCAGCGAGTGTGACCCGTGTTTCACAGGCATTTCAATTAAAGGCATAGTACAAGAGGTTTTACCGCAGTGCACCTGTTCTTATCAGATCAATTGTATGTATCAAAAAAATGCGTCCGTGACTGATGATATATACTGATGATATATGCTTTGGGCTGACTCCCCAATGCAAAAAATTATGCGGTTACGACACCAGTATTGCGTAGTGCCTCCCACAACAGGCCTCTCTCGGATGGAGGCCATGGTTCAGTTGGGAGTGGCAATAGGAACGAACCGAGGCGACGACCAGGCAATGGCACCGGACAAACGCGAGAAAATCGATTTAAATGGTCGGACCAACTCAGGAGGGACATGCTTACCTGTTGGCGAAGAAGCTTAATGATGCGAAGAGGATTCACGAAGAGGTTACATGACCGTTGGGTCAATATTCGCCCAGAATAGGCTCATAAAATGCTCAGTATTTAAGAGATCAGGTATGCTTTTTGCGAAAAGACGGATACGAAGCTCTTAATCAACAACAAGAAGAGCAACATCCTCCACAGAACATTCCACCGGTTCCAGCACGACCACCTTTGCAGATAGCCGATAATGCCAACATAAGAAGTAGGAGATCTATCCACCGAAAAGACTTTATCAGGATGAACAAATTAGCTGAAGCTAATGCTGCTCTTTCCGATTTGCTACCCGAAGATGTTAATCTCTGGAATCTGAACTGTGTAGTTTACGCGAACGCGGTCTCCCTGCTTAGTGACAATAGTAGTAACGATACTTCAGTACGTCAGAGTAAGACTCGCGAGCGTATTGCACATCTTCAGTTTAAAATTGAAACGGTGAGACGACATACATCAAATATTCAGTGCGTGATTAGCTATATAACATTGAATAGAAAAATCACTCTAAAAGTTAGGGCACTTACTCGAAACTTAAGGAAAGCAAATCACACGCTGAATAAGTGTAAACTGTTGATCATCAAGCAGCACTGGACGCAATAAATAAGATATCTTTCAACAGCGAAACAGCGCCTTGAACGGCGAGTTAATTGGATTCAGGAAAATTCCACCTTTTCTACTCATCCTTCCCGTCTGTTCGATAAAGCGTCACGTACCGCTAAAAATCCGCGTAGTCGAGAAGAGATTCAAGTCTTCTGGGAGCAAGTATACGGAGATACTTATCAGCTGAATGAAGACGCTTCTGATATATCACTCTTTCGTAACTTTTTCCAAACGCAAAGATTACAAGGTGAAGAAAGCTATCGCTATTACTAAGAACTTTTCAGCGCCAGGGCCAGACAAAATCAACAACTTTTAGGGAAAGAAGTTCACTTCTACGCACCAACATCTAGCTCGTATATTTACTACTTTCTTAAACGGAGAACAACCCGTCCCGCAGTGGCTAGTGGAAGGACGCACGGTATTGATCCCTAAGGCCGGAGATTTGTCATGTCCAAAGAACTACAGGCCCATAGCTTGTTTAAACACCAGCTACAAGCTATTCACTGGCATCCTCAAAGAGAGGATATTGACATCTATCGAGCCGGTATGGAGTGCAATAGTCGAACAACGTGGATGCAAGAGAGGGCTGGCAGGTTGCAGGGAGAACCTGTTAATAGACAGGTGTATTACCCAGGACTCGATCAGGTATCGACGCAATCTGTCCATGGCTTGGATTGACTACCGTAAGGCATTCGATAAAACGAACCATGAGCTACTGATTAAGCTTCTTGAGTGCCTGGAGGTGCATCAAAAATAGTGAGATGCATAAAAGAGCTTATGCTCTTGTGGCGGACAAGATTTGTCATAACATCTGACAAAAGACAAGTGACTACAAGCTATATCACATATAAGAGGGAGGTCTTCCAAGGAGACTCTCTAAGTCAGATACTTTTCTACATCTCCCTCTTGCCTCTATCTATTGTGATCCGAGGCAAAAGCTCTGGATACCTATGTGGCCCGCCAAACAGAAGAGAACATAAGGTGAACCACCTTTTATACATGGACGACCTTAAACTCTTTGCTTCCTCAAAAGAGGACCTGAACACCCTTGTGGATGCGGTAAATAGGTACTCTAAAGCGATTGGCATGAGCTTCGGACTGGACAAGTGTGCCTGCGTCCACCTAAAATTCCATTCAACATCTTGGTATTGGAGAAACATATACATATCTTGGAATACCGCTAACGGAAACCCAAAATGTGTGTGTGTTAAAAACAGCCCTTGGAAAAAGGTATCGCCAAATTCTCGGAAAAATGTGGGCTTCCGAATTATCTGGAAAGCATGAGATCCAGGCGACCAATATTCTGGCCGTTCCTATACTGCTCTACATGTTTGGTGAAGTGAAATGGAACGTCGATGAGTTGAAGCAACTTGACCGAAGCACACGCAAGATGATGACAATCCATCGAAGTCTTCATCCTAGATCTTCCGTACCTCGGATATATCTCCCTCGAGATAAAGGTGGTAGAGGCTTGCTAAGCTTAGAGTGTCTTCATCGAAAAACGGTTCTGGCTACAGCCTGCTTCTACTGAGAGAACACGCTGACAAGCCCCTTCGTGGTAAATTCTACGGCATCATACGTAGAGAAGAGCTTTCGAAGGGTCTGTCCAACATGTTTCTCAAGTCTGCTGGACTGAGGTCGGAAACTGAGGGATTTCTTTTTGCCTGTCAAGACGACGTTATGGACACCTTAGTTTACCGCGAGCGCATAATGAATGTACCTGTAAGCGATACCAACTGCCGAGCGTGCAAGCAAGAGCCAGAAATACTTGGACATGTTCTCAGTGGATGCTCAAAATGTGCACGCTACGGGTACATAGAGAGACACAATGCGGCTGTAAAAGTGTTATATTATCATCTTAGGCACTTCTATGGCGTTGATCTATTGCCCGCCTTGCCATACGCCCAGGGGGAACTCGAGTCCGTTGTGGAGAATGATCAGTGTAAGATCTACTGGAATTTCTCATTCTCCACCACTCAACGTATCAGTGATATGAAGCCGGATATTGTCCTCCAAGACCTGAAAAACAAGATCATTTACGTGATTGAATTCTCGGCACCAGCCGATGGTAATATTGCGGGAAAGGAGGAAGAAAAACGGGCGAAATATCAAGCACTTCTTTTCGAGCTGAGCAGGCTGTACCAACGCTACAAAGTCCATTTTGTAGTTCTCATAATCGGCTGTCTTGGAGGTATGAAAGCTTCATTTACCAGCCAACTCAACAAGATTCCTTCAAGATCACTTCATCGAGTCCGCCAACACGGTTCCTCATAACATTCTACAAAGATCGGTAGCTCTAAAAAAGTATCCAGAGGTGAAACCTTTATCTCCAACTGTCCCGTCTGCCGCGTAAGGTCATCCGCGGCTAGAGACTTGACTCCAAGGAACAGTGTTGCACGATGTTATCTCTCGTTTTCCCGCTCTTACTTACCTTCTAGGACAGAAGGAGCAGAAGTGGATGACGTACATGTTCCAGTTGCGTCGAGATTGCTTTCTTTAAAGAACCATGATCGTAGCTTCCGGAGCCTACAACTTTTCGCACAAGAGTGGAGGAACGAGAGTGTGGTAACGAGGACAGAGAGATGAGTATCGACAGAGAGGTTGGTTTAAGAATTGAGGTGGTGATAAGCACAAAGACAAAGATGAGCAAAGGGCGCAAAATGAAAAGATTATTGGGTGATGGAGGTAAAGCGCATGATGAGCAAATGGTAGTTATAAATTGTCAAGTTTCTGTTGAAAGAGAAACGACTACAACAATAAAGACTAAGTTCACGAACTCTTCCATATTCATTAATCCTTTGGGCAGAAAGATTCTTCTCTCTCTCTCTCTTTCTTTATTCTCTCGAAGAAGGTCTCAGACTTGTTATCTCCCGTAGGGCCAGGAGTAAAGTTCGATGGCCGCACTCAAAGAAAACCAGTTATTTAAGAACTCGAGCTATTTGCTTCCCTACCGGAAGTAAGTGCCTTGAAGCTGCTTAGACACCCACGACAAGCTCGTTTTGTTTCAAGGATAAATGTCCTAGATCATACAGTACCAAGACCAGGATTACCTCCGTGGGAAACTCTGAAATTCAAACCAATTTTTTAACTCAACTTTCCAGAAATTAATTACTATCTCCTTTTTATAGAAAATTGTTTTCTCTGATTAAGCAAATTATAAATCATGTATCCATTTAGATTAATGAAAAAAATTGGAAGCCATTGAAAAAAAAGAATTAACTTTTCATTTTTTGCTCTCATCATTCTGGAAGTTCTCGTATTATTATCATCTCTAAAATTGTCGAATAAAATAATACAGCTTTCAGATCAGATTGGAAGTTGATTGAGACACGCTTAAATGCGGAAACGATTAACGTCCTGCACCCAGTAATTTGTCAGTTACCATGTAATTAACTCAAAGCGGTTCCGTTGCATAATGCTACATGATTTGCATATCCCGCAAAAGATGTCGCGAGAGTGTAAATATTATATTAAACAGCTATAAGGTTTGTAGCGCAATGAGTAAGCGTCATGACAAGTGTCATCTTTTTCTTTGAATGCGGCATTAAATGAATAATAATTATTTACATGTAAATACATGTCTCAGAGAATGCAGATTTGGAAAATCTGTAATCATACACGATACGTTGTAAAAAAGGCAATGTTCTTCAGTAATAGTGTAATTAAGTTTTATATTCTCCTCACATATTTTTTTCAGTATTCATTTCAACTTTACAAGCGAAATCTATTTTTATTGCTCTCATCTGCATTTCATGAACTGACTGAAATGAGCACATTTGACTAATTGGAATTGACTTTCTATTTTTAATTCCTTTTGCATTTTTGTCGCTGAATCAAATATAGAAAAAGATGCAGACAGTTCACAAAATTTTGATCCATAGTGCTTCCACAGAGTGTCTACTAATTTTCACCCACCAAATACCTGGTTTTTCTCCGGTTGTAAAATAATAAATATCAAATCTCCTCTTCTTAGAAGCACGGATAAAACGTATTTAACATAAGGATTTCCTATGTGTAATTTGATGTACTCTGCTATCTTATTATATTACTACAAAATAATATTTTGGTAATTTATGGTGTCCAGTAAAAATAAATACAATTAGACTACAATTTTTGCTTCATACGTTTCGGCACACGACGGTGGTCCTTTTCAGTTATCTATTTTCAGGAATGTATTGCACATAATATGGGAAATTTTGATTACTGAATTATCTAAGCAGATTTGATTAACCTGATACTTGTTATTTATTATGAAAATATCTTTGGTTAATTATTTTTGGTATTTTAATTAGTAAATCATTCTTAGATATAATTTTTAATGTCTTTGATATTATCGATTAATTAATGATTGGAGCAAAAAATTTATTTTTAACCTAAAAAAAAAATTAAACCTCTTCTTTATTCATACTTTTTAACTTAATGAAACATTTTTATGACATGATTATAGATTAGAATCAAAGCTTGAAGTTTAATGAACAATATTTATTAACACAAAGTGTTCTTTCCTTAATGTTTATAAATATTTAAGAACTTTTTATAGGATATTACATTTTCCAACAGTAGATAATCAGAAAATTACAAAACATATCTCTGTGAAAATTGGCAGCTCTGCGACTGTCTCGCAGTTGTTTTAAGTTAAAGGTTGTGTTTGTTTTTCTATTTTGATTCGTGAAGTTTTTAAATTCAAATTATTGGAAATGAAAAATTAAGAAAATAGTTTGAATTATTAGTTATTAAAAATTTCATGAATTCACTCGTACGAATCTTACGAAATATCAGAGATGAAGAAAATGTCAATAATTTGAACTTTTGCATTTTTTGTAAAATAATCATAGTTTCAACTATTATTAACTCAATAGATTGATTTTAATTGTAAGTATACCAATGATAAATTATAATTATCCACAAATGAGTATTCTGACTTGCCCAGGAGCAATACCAGAAACGATTATCTATTGATGGACAAAGGTGTCAAAATCGTACCCTTGACCAGGTTAAATAAAAATGTTTAATACAGCTAATTAATTAATTTCGTGCTATTTTTCTATAAGAATACTCAATTGAATATGTAAGCTTTATTTAACAATGATCATCTTTCTTTATTTTTGGAAACTGATACAGTTGAATGCTGCTGAATTTTTTCCTATCTACTACAGGGTGGTTTCCCCTACTTACTCGATTTTTTTCTAAATCTTCATAAAGTTGAAAAAATAAAATTTATTGGTTTAAAATCTTCTATATTATTTTCAAAATATTAAACAATCATTTGAAATGTTTTGACATTTTTTTCAATTACCTCTTGAAATTTATTTTTCAAAATAAAAAATTGTTACAAATTTTGCCAGGAATCTTGCGATTTTTTTTTCATTTTCTGGAAATCTTTCAAAATTCTCAAGAAACTCCTGTGACGGGTCACGGAAATAATTTAAGTCACATCCGCACCCCTTTCCAATGTCTCGTGGGGGACGCTAAGTCACCCTGTGACTGATCACAGAAATAATTAAAATCACAATCCTATCCCTTTCCAGTTTCTCGTGGAGGGGGGGGGGGGGAGATACTCCTGTGGCTGGGCAAAAAAATAATTAGTCATACATTCGTACCCCTTTTCATTATCTTGCGACCGGCAGGGAGGTATCCCTGTGAATGGTCACAGAAATAATGTAGATCACAACCCTACCCCTTTCCAATACCTCGTGGGCGGCGAGAAGGCATCCCTGTCACTGGTCCTTGAAATAATTTATGTAACACCCCTACCCCTTTCCAATGTTTCGTGGGTGGCGGGATGGCATCCTTGTGACTGAAAAGAATTAGAGTCACATCCCTACCGTTTTGTTTCATGGGTGGTGGGAATCGAATGGAATTTAAGGGACTTCCAGAGATTTCTCCCTGGGAAATTGCTAGGGAATTCTGTCAACAAACATTATACCCAATTTTCTGATGTTAAATTTTGTCCATTACTGGTCAAATAATTTTCTGGAGGAACGAGAAAAAATCTGACACGGGCTGAGGCAGATTTTTTCTCGTTCCTCCAGAAAATTATTTGACCAGTAATGGACAAAATTTAACATCAGAAAATTGGGTATAATGTTTGTTGACAGAATTCCCTAGCAATTTCCCAGGGAGAAATCTCTGGAAGTCCCTTAAATTCCATTCGATTTCCACCACCCATGAAACATGCCGCTCACCTGCCCCTTTCCAATGTTTCGTTGGGGCGAGAAGAAACCCTTATAACTGGTCATAGAAATAATTTAAATGACAACCCTACTTCTTTCCAAAGTCTCCTGGGGCGGGAAGGAACCCGTGACTTGTCACAGAAACAATGTAGGTCTCACTTCCACCCCTTTCGACTACCTCATGAGGGGCTATAGGGCACCCCTGTGACTCCCAAAATTAACTTAAGTAACACCCCTAACTCTTTCCAATGTCGCGTGGTTGGCGGGAAGGGAACCCGTGACTGGTCAGGAAAGTAATTAATTAGAGTCAAATCCGTTCCCCTTCCCAATATCTCGTCGGGGGAGTCTCCACTGTTCTGGTCAAGAAACTAGTTTATGTCACACCACTGCTCCTTTTCAATGTCTCGTAAGGGACGAGAAGGCACCCCTGTGACTGGTCATAGAAATAATTGAGACTCGACTTTGGGTTCGGTCGAGTCGGATCGGGCAGAGGAGAAAGGCGGCGAGACGCTGATAGAAGAGCGAACGAGATAGGCATATCGGACGGCAAATTTTATTCTTATCGTAAAATAAAGGGTTTAGAGAAGAACGTATTCAACATAAGAAATGTGTTTTTATGCTTCACAGCTTTTATATGCAACTTTTTTTTTCAAATCAATGTTGATAGAATTTATTTTGAAAAGTATCACTAATGTACGCTACCGCCGGAAATCGTCGGTACGATCAGCGAAAGTCCTATTAGAAATTTCTGCTGACTTTAAAACGTGAAAACTCATTCAAAAGTGGAGCGAGAAACTATTTAAAAACCCCGTTAAAAAGCTTATGAAATTACGCGCCAATTGAGCCCTGATAGAAGTATGAAAAAAAATTCAAAATGGACCCCGCACCAATGTACAGTAAATGGCTTTTTGGGAAAAATTCAAAAACGAATTTTTTTTTGTATTTTCGAACCTGCAAAGCAATAATTCGAAAGAAAAAAGTAAGAAAAATAGACGGTTTTTTAACAAAAAATAGTCAAAGTTTCCATTTTTACATGTATTTTAATAGAAAAATGCTTATTTTAGTGAAACGTTTTTTTTTCTCCTAAACACTTTGTTAGATTTTGCTAAAAGTTTCACATTTTGACTATCAGTCTTACCAAAACAAAAGATTAATATCTAAGATCTAGAAAGATTAATGGTTCTTTGGGTATACAGCATGTTATGGGGGTGTTTTCATACTTTAAACATCCGAGTATGGAAATCACCATTTCTTACTAACTAAAGTCACTGGAGATTTTTTATTTAACTGCTAGTTTATGAAATGACTTTCAAATAAGAAGTATAAAAAGCTTCGAATAAGAAGCGTGCATGGCACGGATATTATATATGTGCATTTACTTCAAGGGTTGTTTTATCATCCCTTGAACATTCAATGCAGAATATCGACATTTCTTAATGACTAAAATCACCAAAAGTTTTCTGATTAATCTATGAGGATAGGAATCATATTAAAAGTAAATAGGGAAGGTGTGGATGACAAGGATGTCTTTGAATTTTTCTAAAGGTTTGTTTAATCATCCCTTATTTAGAGTAGCAGAGAAATTAACTTTTCTTGAGGAATAAATCCCCAAGGATCAGGCCTACAATATCACTTTGAAACATACATATAGGAAGTTTCCTTTAGGAGGACTTGCATTATAATTTATTTTCAAGGTAGTGTAATCATCCCTTAATTATTGAAACAAAGAAATCGATATTTTATACGGGATAAACCACCACTGATTTTTTTATTAACATATTATTGATCAACAAAATCACTTTAAACCTTAATAGGAAGCGTCTTTTAACAGGATTTGCATTAGTATTTATTGTCAGGGCCATTTAATCATCTCTTATTTATTGAACAAGGAAATCTATAATTTATACGGGATAAAGCACCAGAGATTTTTTTAATTGTACATTGATCAACAAAATCACTTTAAAGATACATACGAACCGCCCTTTAGCAGGATTTGCATTAGAATTTATTGTTAAGGTTGTTTAATCATCCCTCAATTATAGAAACAAGGAAATCGATATTTTATACGGGATAAAGCACCAGAGCTTTTTTAAATTATAAATTGATCAACAAAATTTTCAATAATTAAGGGATGATTAAACTACCCTGAAAATAAATTATAATGCAAGTCCCCCTAAAGGACACTTCCTATATGTAAACTGTTAGAAAAATCTGTATTAAATTTAATACAAATGTATATGAAGTCATTTGCATACACGGTAGTTGAAATTTAATATACATTAAAATATGAATAGCTGTACACTTTATATTAAATTTAATATACAGATCTGCATAGCAGCGTGCTTGAAAACTCAAAGTGCTTTTATTTCTTCAAATCTTATCAAATATTCGCGATTGAAGTAATAATCTAGAATTCGTCGAATGAATTCCTTTTTATGATCAAAGTCCAACGTACATGTGGAACTCCTTCCAGAATTGCCCTGAATGGTAGAAATTTAATGTGAGTACAGTTGATTGTAGGTTAGGTCTGTAATTCATTTGCGTAATTGAACTTTTCGACTTGAAATCCACTTTTGTGTTTGGTTCACTGGTAGAAGGTTTCGTGTTTTATTATAGAAAATCGAAAATTACTGCTAATCTTATTTTGATTTTGTGTAAAATAGAATTATCTGAGCGATTATCATGAATGTATATGAAATTCAATAAACACGTACCTAAATAGCGATTTCATATACTTGAGATATTAATTTTAATATACATTGGTATCTTAAATTTAATACTATTTTTAACAGTGTATGTTTTAAAGCGATATTGTAGGCCTGATCCTTGGTGATTTATTACTAACGAATAGTTAATTTCTCTGCTTCTCTAAATAAGGGATGATTAAACAACTCTTTAGGAAAATTCAAACATCCTTGTCGTCTACACCTCCCCTATTTACTCTTAATATGATTCCTATCCTCATCGATCAATCAACAAACTTTTTGTGATTTTAGTCATTAAGAAATGTCGATATTCCGGATTAAATGTTCAAGCGATGATAAAACAACCCTTGAAGTAAATGCACATATATCATATGCGTGCCATGCACACTTCCTTTACTTATTTGAAAGTCATTTTATACCCTAGCACTTAAATAAAAAATCTCCAGTGACTTTAGTCAGTAAGAAATGATGATTTCTATACTCGGACGTTTAAAGTATGAAAACACCCCCATAACATGCTGTATACCCAAAACACCGTTAATTTTTCTAAATCTTAAACATTAATCTTTCCTTTCGGTAAGACTGAAAGTCAAAATCTGAAACTTTCAGCAAAATCTAACGAAGAGTTTAGGAGAAAAAAAAACTTTTCACTAAAATAAGCATTTTTCTATTAAAACACATGTAAAAATTGAAACTTTGACAATTTTTTGTTAAAGAACTGTCTATTTTTCTTACTTTTTTCATTCGGATTAATGCTTTGCAGGTTCGAAAATACAAAAAAAACTTAGATTAAAAATTTTTCACAAAAAGCCATTTACTGTTCATTTGGTGCGGGGTCCTTTCTCGAATTTTGTAAGTAGATAGGTAGGGCGCGTTCTACCCCACTTTTTTCGGACGGAGTCTGGATATTAAGACGAATTAAGACGGAGTCTAGATATGCAGGCTGCTAGGTGATGAGTCATCACCCCTCGTGAGCCGCCGCTCGGGAGATAAGGTGATGACGTACATGGTGGTGTTGCATTTCAACCCCCGTATATAATTGCTTGTTATTGTCAAGATAATTCTGAGAAAAATAGTCGGTGTCTTTGATGCCTGGGGATGTGTGATATGATTATTTTTAGGGCGTAATTTTCTGCGAAATGTATTTTGCAAGTTTGAACAGGTTTCAGAAGAAGAGTGCATGTACATTCCTGATGCGTCATAGCATAATATTGAGCAATTGAGCTAGCCGAATCCATGTAAAAATAGATCCAAGGTTATTGTTTATCTCCAGCATTTCGCGTAAATACTTTCAAGGTTATATTTTGCAAGTTTAAACAGGTTTCAGCAGGGGCCGACATCATGCGTCATACGTCTCACATTTCATATAATATTAAACA